>JAQIUQ010002248.1:340000-406742 GCA_030378365.1 Hybognathus amarus
GAAACTTGACTTGACGCGCGCGACCGCGAGATCCTCTCTTCCGTTCAGTGACGCATGAAACAAATGTTTATTTTTTTCATGATAATGCCATTCTGTACTGTAATCTGTACGTCATAATCAAACTATGTGTAATTTGAATTACCTCACCAGTCGAAACGACACTTCCTGCAAACACTTCCACATCACTATGATCAGCTTCCTGAACTTTCTGTCACAATGTGGGAAATAACCCCCCCCCCAAAAATGAAAAAAAAATAATAATAATAATAATAATGATAATGGGTAAGTAAAGTCAGTATTGGTGCCTTGAATCACGCTCAGTCTGTCTATCATCACGCGTGCACGCGCGTCAGTGCTGCAGTTCCTCTGACGGCCACAGGTGTCGCTAATAACTCACTTTCTGAATTCTACATTCTTAAGGAAACAAAAACAAAGTAATGCGGTGTTATACTATAATCATTTAGTATACAGCTAATTAAAACATGTATTGTTGTCCATTGTACTGCATACTTAAACTAAATACCCTTGAGGCCAGAGTTACATGTTTAGGCTACAGTGTGAACTTTACAACACAATTATAAAAAAAAAAAAAAAAAAACACAAGGAAAAAGTTCCAGTTCTCAGTTTCAGACAGTCAGACTCATTATTACACCAAGTCCTCATCAGTCCACATATAACGGGCGGGTGTGTGCGGTCCGGTCCAGACGGGCTCTTGCAGGAGCGGCTGGCAGAAGTGTGTGTGTCCCGCACCGGTGTGTGTGGCGGGAGGACTGAGGATCACTGAGATCTGACACATCTTGAGATGGATGATCTGAGGATAGGGCTTCCCTTCATCAACACACCTGTCAACAATACACATATTCATAAGTGTGTTACTGTAATGTGTATAAAGTATGAATAAATGCAAGCCTTAGATGATGTTTCTTCTGCATTCTCTATGATAATCTCTATGATTTTTTATGTTTTCAAAATAAGTCTTTCTGCTAACCAAGGCTGCAAAAAACAACAACAAAAAAACAGTAATATTGTGAAATATTTTTATTATATAAAACATCAGTTTTCTATGTGAATATACAGTAAAGTGTAATTTATTCCTGTGATAAAGCTTATCATCATTACTCCAGTCTTCAGTGTCACATGACCCTCCAGAAATCACTCTATTATGAGGATCTGATGATCAAGAAACATTTATGATTATTATCAGTGTTAAACACTTTTTATTTCAGGATCTGCTTATTCACGTTTTATTTCAGGATTCTTTGATGAATAGAAAGTTCATAAGAACAGCATTGATCTGAAATAGAGAACAGTTTGGTGCCAGTAAAAAAATTGTATTTAATTTTTGGCAGAAAGAAATAAAAGAAATCAATACTTTTATTAATCAAGGATGAATTAAATGTATCCAAAAGTGACAGTAAAGACATTTATAATGTAACAAAGGATTCTATTTCAAATCAATGATATAAAACTTTCTATTCATCCCAGAATCCTGTAGAAAAACACTGTGTTCAACACTGATAATAATCATAAGTGTTTCTTGATCATCAAATCTTCATATTAGAGTGATTTCTGGAGGATCATGGAAACGGCTGATTTAAATTGTCATAATCTTTAACAATATTACTGTTTTTTGTTTGTTTTTAAAATAAATGCAGTCTTGGTGAGCAGGCGGATCCAAAACATTTGACTGCAGAGAGTGTGTGTGTGTGTGTGTGTGTGTGTGTGTGTGTACCTGCAGGGAGTGTAGATCTGCTTGTCTGTGGTTGTGGATGTTGCGGTGAGCTGTGTGTAGTTGTTGTTGTTGTTGTTGTTTGTGTTTTTCTGGTTGTGTATCGATTCTCTCTGCAGATCCACCTCTGATGCCCCATTTGTCGCCCTGCACATTCACACAAGACACACACATTAGCCCTCATCAGCGTCACACACTTCCTCTCCTCGTCAGAAGTTAGAGCTGCGCGAGTGTTTCTGAAAAGGTGGTGTTTATAGCAGAGGGGGCGGAGCCTCGGATTCTAAGAGAGCATGTGATTGGACAGAAGATGTGATGAGAAGCTGAAGTCATGTCGTAAACATCCCTGATCCATTTTAGCGAGTGAGAGACTGAGTTCCTCCTAAATGTGAATTTTGTCATTGTTTTGGAAGTTTATTCATAATCTTAAGGCCATTCATACTAAAAGCTAAAAAACGTACATTTTGATTTCAGGGGACCTTTAATATTATATTATCTGCAAAGGCTTTTTTAAACATTCAGTACAGTTGAGCACACAGGAATAAAGACAAGATGGTTCATATCATCATGTTCTCTCACCTCTCCATCTTTCTTCTCTCCTCTCGTCTCACATGTTTCACCAGACAGGAGGTGATGAAGATGATGCTCATCAGGAGGATGATGGTGGCGCTGATGAAGGACACGAGGACCGCTAGACGAAAGCTGTCGTCCTCCAGCCGAGACAGAGCTGGACAAACACACAACACAACATTCATTAGGATCATTAAAGATGTGCAGATCCCACACAGCCGAAGTGGACTATAGACTATAGGACAATAGAAATAACAACACTGGGGGAAATAAGCGTGACGTCTACACACTGAATTCACCGTTAAATGAAGTCTTATAAGAGTTAAATGAAGTCTTATAAGAGTTAAATGAAGTCTTATAAGAGTTAAATGAAGTCTTATAAGAGTTAAATGAAGTCTTATAAGAGTTAAATGAAGTCTTATAAGAGTTAAATGAAGTCTTATAAAGAGTTAAATGAAGTCTTAAATGAGTTAAATGAAGTCTTATAAGAGTTAAATGAAGTCTTATAAGAGTTAAATGAAGTCTTATATGAGTTAAATGAAGTCTTATAAGAGTTAAATGAAGTCTTATAAGAGTTAAATGAAGTCTTATATGAGTTAAATGAAGTCTTATAAGAGTTAAATGAAGTCTTATAAGAGTTAAATGAAGTCTTAAATGAGTTAAATGAAGTCTTATAAGAGTTAAATGAAGTCTTATAAGAGTTAAATTGAGTCTTAAATGAGTTAAATGAAGTCTTATAAGAGTTAAATGAAGTCTTATATGAGTTAAATGAAGTCTTATATGAGTTAAATGAAGTCTTATAAGAGTTAAATGAAGTCTTATAAGAGTTAAATGAAGTCTTAAATGAGTTAAATGAAGTCTTATAAGAGTTAAATGAAGTCTTATAAGAGTTAAATGAAGTCTTATAAGAGTTAAATGAAGTCTTATAAGAGTTAAATGAAGTCTTATATGAGTTAAATAAAGTCTTAAATGAGTTAAATGAAGTCTTATAAGAGTTAAATGAAGTCTTATAAGAGTTAAATGAAGTCTTATAAGAGTTAAATGAAGTCTTATAAGAGTTAAATGAAGTCTTATAAGAGTTAAATGAAGTCTTATATGAGTTAAATGAAGTCTTATAATGAGTTAAATGAAGTCTTATAAGAGTTAAATGAAGTCTTATATGAGTTAAATGAAGTCTTATAAGAGTTAAATGAAGTCTTATAAGAGTTAAATGAAGTCTTATAAGAGTTAAATGAAGTCTTATAAGAGTTAAATGAAGTCTTAAATGAGTTAAATGAAGTCTTAAATGAGTTAAATGAAGTCTTATAAGAGTTAAATGAAGTCTTATAAGAGTTAAATGAAGTCTTATAAGAGTTAAATGAAGTCTTATAAGAGTTAAATGAAGTCTTATAAGAGTTAAATGAAGTCTTATAAGAGTTAAATGAAGTCTTAAATGAGTTAAATGAAGTCTTATAAGAGTTAAATTGAGTCTTAAATGAGTTAAATTAAGTCTTATAATGAGTTAAATGAAGTCTTATATGAGTTAAATGAAGTCTTATAAGAGTTAAATGAAGTCTTATAAGAGTTAAATGAAGTCTTATAAGAGTTAAATGAAGTCTTATATGAGTTAAATGAAGTCTTATAAGAGTTAAATGAAGTCTTATAAGAGTTAAATGAAGTCTTATATGAGTTAAATGAAGTCTTATAAGAGTTAAATGAAGTCTTATAAGAGTTAAATGAAGTCTTAAATGAGTTAAATGAAGTCTTATAAGAGTTAAATGAAGTCTTATAAGAGTTAAATTGAGTCTTAAATGAGTTAAATGAAGTCTTATAAGAGTTAAATGAAGTCTTATATGAGTTAAATGAACCCTTATAAGAGTTAAATGAAGTCTTATAAGAGTTAAATGAAGTCTTATAAGAGTTAAATGAAGTCTTATAAGAGTTAAATGAAGTCTTATAAGAGTTAAATGAAGTCTTATAAGAGTTAAATTGAGTCTTAAATGAGTTAAATTAAGTCTTATAAGAGTTAAATGAAGTCTTATAAGAGTTAAATGAAGTCTTATAAGAGTTAAATGGAGTCTTATAAGAGTTAAATGAAGTCTTATAAGAGTTAAATGAAGTCTTATAAGAGTTAAATGAAGTCTTATAAGAGTTAAATGAAGTCTTATAAGAGTTAAATGAAGTCTTATATGAGTTAAATGAAGTCTTATAAGAGTTAAATGAAGTCTTATAAGAGTTAAATTGAGTCTTAAATGAGTTAAATGAAGTCTTATAATGAGTTAAATGAAGTCTTATAAGAGTTAAATGAAGTCTTATATGAGTTAAATGAAGTCTTATAAGAGTTAAATGAAGTCTTATAAGAGTTAAATTGAGTCTTAAATGAGTTAAATGAAGTCTTATAATGAGTTAAATGAAGTCTTATAATGAGTTAAATGAAGTCTTATAAGAGTTAAATGAAGTCTTATATGAGTTAAATGAAGTCTTATAAGAGTTAAATGAAGTCTTATAAGAGTTAAATGAAGTCTTATAAGAGTTAAATGAAGTCTTATATGAGTTAAATGAAGTCTTATAAGAGTTAAATGAAGTCTTATAAGAGTTAAATGAAGTCTTAAATGAGTTAAATTAAGTCTTATTTGTATGCTTTAGTTTGGTCCGAAACTGTCATCCAGTACCTTTACTGTGAGTTGTGATTAATGGCAGAATCCTGATAGATTAGTGAGTTATTAAAGTGATTGACAGCTGTGGGACTTACGTTTGCACTGAGGTGTCCCGCCGCTCCAGTGTGTGTCGTTCCTGCTCCACACACACGACACCTGAGCGCCGCTGCCCGCGCGGTGTGTGTTAGGACACTGCAGACTCATCACACTGCCCACACTGGTGCCGTCGCCCGAGACCAGCTTCAGCGTCCCGATGAGCGGAGCCGGCAGCGGAGAGCACTGACCTGCGATCAGACACACGTCATCTCGTTAGTGCAGAACTGAGCTAATTATGATCCAGACCACTGGAACAAAACACACAGGACTTTAACTCTCTGAACCGGGACACATCTGGATTTAAATGATCAGGAAATACAAGTAATGAGTATGAATACTTTTGTGCATTATATAGTTTTCAGAAAGATTTTTATTTTTTTACTTTTTAAAGTATTGCATTATTGATGGTCAATTTAAATTGTAGCTGTGCATTTCAGTAAATTTAATTGGAACTATTTGTATGTTTTTGCTGATTTTAGGAAATTATTGTAAAAAAAAACAACTTAACAACTTAATAATCTAATCTTGCTGCCTGATTCATAATCATGGGTTTATTTATGGCCTGGTATTCACTGCTTTTGGGCCATCATGAAAAGTAGAAAATCAAACTCAATTTTTGTGTAGTCATCATAGGGTTGATGATGTAAGCCGTTTGAAAAATGATTTTGGTCAAGCTCAGCAAAATATATTTCACCATTTATTAAACAAAATAAATAAAAATGGAAGATCCAAAATGTCCACCCTGTTACGGACAAATGAACGACACTTTCAAATACGTACAATTTAAATAAATGAACGCTGTGTACATTACTCATGTAAGCATATCAGTTAATAAATGATCAGAATATATCAATATTTGACTCACAAACGCATCATATGGACTAATAATTACAGGGTGGACAAGTGGTGTAAAGAATCGCTCACACACACACAACCAGTTACAGGATTACTCCAGTATAACTGGATTTAGATAACCTTTAAATGCAATAATTACTGTAATCACTCTCACAGCTCTGCTGATCTGAGGTCAGCCACTGCTCCGTCTCAGTAACAAGCTGACAGTACACTCATCTAGTAAAGAACTGCATGGTCGTAATTTAACTTTTCCCCATAACAGGGTGGAACCACATCAAATATGAAAGATAAAACTGGTAAAAATAGACAATTAAAATAATCAAGGATCACACTGTCATTTCATTTTCCCAACATTTATTTAAAGGAAAAGTAGCCCTTATTAAACAGGGTGGACCATAAACAGAGGGACAAGCTAAAAACATAATTAATTATATTTGCAAATTATTATAATTGCAAAAAAAAATTAATATTGAAAAGAATATATACATTAGAAAGAATCTTTACTGATATACCCAACAATAAACAACTTTTTAAAAAATTTTATATGAAATCACATTTAGTAAGTGTTGCATTTATGAAAATTGAAATATGAAATTTAGGGAATATGTTGATATAATGGCATTTCAAAATGCTGTTAAATTATTAAACTTAAATATGCTTAGAATAGAAATGTAAGACAGGTTTAAACTGGATATTGTTCAACATTTGGAGAATGTTTCACGCTCATGTTTCTCTGTAGTGTTTCATGACATGATTTATTTCTCTGGATGTTGTGTTGTACACACTACTAGTGTTTTTGCTCTAGTGAGAAGTGAAAGTGTGATGAGGGTGTGTGTGTCTGTTACTTTTCACACACAAATTGTACATCGGTGTCAATCGAATAATATGAACTTTATACGATGAACTGTATCGGCGAGCGGCCGGGATACCTCAGATTTTCCTCCAGTCAATATTTCTCAGGATATGGTTATTAAATGATCAATATTCGGCCTATAGAGAGCTGATCTGGGCTTTGACAGGCTGTGGGACAGATGTTCAATAGGCCTACTGTAGTTTAACAGATGAAAATGAAAAGTACACACAGTAACTATCCCTCACAGATTTTCATTTTGTTTTTAATCAAATTTGCATTTTAATTCGCATAAAATTCAATATGGCATCTGCTCTGACTATTATTACGGTCTATTATTGTATTTTGAGCGAAACACAACGAGGAAATTAAATAAAACAAAAACTTTAACTTTCTCAATCATGACAGACAACAGTTTTAAATAACCAAATTAAAATGTTAGTTAGTTTTTAGTCGGTTGTGCGGCCTCGTCGTGTCACGTGACCAGGGCTGATGGACTTTTTGAGGACTGGACATGTAAAGTATAATAATAATAATAAATATATATATATATTCTGCTGTTGTTTCAGTGGAACATTCTTGCAACTTTTTCTATATAAAATCAATTCATTAAAAAAAAAATATATATATATATATATATATATATATATATATATATATATTTTTTTTTTTTTTTTTTTTTTTCATGAATTGTTTTTATACAGGGAAAAGTTGCAAGAATGTTCCACTGAAAGAACACCAGAATGCAGGTTTAGCTTTGGATGAGTGAACCTCACCTCGAAATAACAGAGAACAAAAGATGAAGAAAGAAACAGGAAAACACAGCGCGTTTCCGATCAGAGAACCGCTGTCATTTACAGAAGACGCGTTTCCTTCTTACACACACACTTACACACACACACACACACACACACACACACACACACACACACATCTGCTGCTCATCCTGTCTACTCTTAACACGCATGAAAAAGTCACTCACATAGGCCTTCTCCCTCTCTCTTACACACACACACACACACACACCGCGTCTGAAAACTCACTTGATCTTTATTTTAAGGCGCCACTGTTGCACAAATAAGTACTGACTAACAATATACACTTACCGTATTGCTGATATAATATATTAAAATATTCAACGGACGGATAAAAGCTACATCAGCATCTACAGCTGACGAGAGCAGGTTATGTGCACAGCATCATCATATCAACAATGAAGTATATTTAAGAATAACAACAGTTCAGTAACTAACACTGTAAAATCAGTGAGCGATCTTTGCTATCAAACACCTCAAATCTCGAGCCAAATCACATTTGAAGAGCTGAAGTGTGTAGGAAGATGTGTGTGGATGAATGAAGACCTGAAGTGTGTATTTGAAGGTGTGTGTGGATGAATGAAGAGCTGAAGTGTGTGTTTGAAGGTGTGTGTGTGTGTAATGTACCTGTTCGGTCTCCCATCCCTGATTCAGACGCACTGATGATGAATGCCATTCAAACTGTTGCGCGAGCGCTTTCACTTCACTCCACAGCTCGAGCAGCGGCGCATGCGCAGAGGCAACACACACACACACACACACACACACACACACACACACACGCACACACACAGCACTCTCAGTCTGGAGCGAGTATTTAGGATTTGTGTTGAGGACACACTGTCTCTCTCAGCTAATACTCCATGACCGATGACAGTCGAAGACAATTAATGCTAATGCTAACTGCGAAGGATTCACCATAGCCTAGTTTATTTCTCTCAACATATCAAAACAAATGAACTATCAATTCATTAAAAGTCTTCGATTCATTTCTATTTTGGTTAAAAAATACATTTACTCACTGGGTCATTCCAGAATATGGGGACATTTCATGTCCCACCTATGAAATTTGAAATATTAATAATCTATGTACAATATACAAAAAAATGCAATTAATGTGTTAAAAACATTTGTCCTGAGACTAAATATAAATAGACTTGAAGATTTTTTTCTTCAAAAATATTATTGAAAATAAAAAAAAAGTCTCTAGTACCCACTTGGGTGCCATTTTTCTCTTGTCCCACCTTCTAGATGACCAAATTGAATGTCAAATACAACTGTTAAAATACATTTTAAATATCCTTTTTTTTGTATGATTTTGTTAATTTATGCCTCTTTTTATTGTTAAACCAATTTTTGAAATTATAGAAATGTTTCAAATAATAGAAATGTTGCAATAAAGTTATGTCCCACAACACACATGCAACCCTGTTACCCAAACATTTATATGCCTATAGCAGAAGAAGATAAAAAACAATGAGTGACATGAATCACAGGAAATGACATCACTAAGCAGTTTGCTCCCAGAATGGGTAGAAGAAAGGTATGTTCTCTTTTCAATTTTTCATATTATTATACAACTTTTAGCATTGATTGATTGAATGTGTCACTCTAACCAATGCAAACCTGTTACTCTTATTATCAGAATAAGAAAAATGTATTTAAAGGTTTTCTTCTTCCTTTTACATAAGTAAGTTTGTCCTAAAAATGACAGTAAGAGGCGGAGCTAGCTAAATAGCTAGCGTTTATTCATGAGAAAAAGCCAACATTAGCATTAATTCGCAACCCTGTTACCATAATTACTAGACGAATTGACACAGACCAACGGATGGACTGTTATTAGATGTTATTAAATTTTATTTAACAATGTTCCTGATCATTTGCCACATTATTGACCTGATCTTTAATCAAAAGTAATATATCTATCCAACCCCCGCAGCTTTTCACAACCCTGTTACCTAAATTTCAACCCTGTTACCATATAATTTTGATCAAAATAATCATAAATTACTTTTTTATCTCACAGGGGCTTGAGCTATTGTCCTTATTGTAGTTAAAAGGATAAATATACATACATATATTTTAAACCAATAAATATAAAATAATTTTTTTCAGGTTCCTGAGTATTGGTAACAGGGTTGCACCAAGCACAAAAGATCGAAGTATTATAAAAAGTTTGTCATTAATGTCTGAGCTGGACGAATCAAATTATTTAATTGTATATTGCCTGTTTTTATGAAATACATAACAAAAAAAGAGTAAAATAAAGGGTCAATTTTTCAAAATTATGGATGCCTAAATGTCCTCCAATTCTGGAATGACCCCACTATCTATACTGTTAAAATTATTGATTTGTTTGTTTATGTTTATTTGTTTGTTGATTTTTTTTCAGCTTTGAAAGAAGTTCAGCTTTGAAAAAGAAGAAGCTTTTTTCGTTTCCAGTCTCTTTCAGATAATTCATTTCACTGGCGGCCATCTTTGAAACGTTTTAAAACTGCAATTGTCTATGAAATCCACAGAGTTAACACTGCAGAGGCCTTGAGTCGAGGAGGGAGTTGGGTGTTGTCTTGCCAAAAAAAAAAAATGAAGTGAAAGACATGCAAAGGGTTTGAGTAAATGATGTTAGATCTAAGAGCAGAGGCCAGATGTAGAAACTCAGAAACAAGAAAGAAGAAGGACTGAAGGTCAGGTGACACGCTCAACAGGAAGACCGACGAGGTGTGACGATACCTCAACCAAAGCCACTAGAAAGCAAGCATGTCAGGTTAGCACAAACAAGCGCAACCCGTGCTAACACTGCGCTGCGCGGAGGAGACCAAAACAACTTAACAACTTAATAATCTAATCTTGCTGCCTGATTCATAATCATGGGTTTATTTATGGCCTGGTATTCACTGCTTTTGGGCCATCATGAAAAGTAGAAAGACCATTGTTTTTAATGGATGTCAAAGGAGGAGAGGCTTCACTACGCTTCACTAAGCTAATATGCTAACATGTTTGCTCTTAAAGTCCCCCTTTAGTCAGTCATTTTCATCTTTGATAATCAAAATGACATTTTTGAAGGTTTTAAATATCATGTAACTCAACATCCTTGCCTCATTTAGTATGCGTGGTTTTATGAATATGCAAATGAGCCCCACCTCCCCTCACTAACTCACTCATAGATGACGATCACACGTTGATCTGATTGGTTACATGGTCGTTTGTGACGTCAGAAACACCAGCGATTTCAAACCGTGTGTTTGAGACTGTTCAGATAACGTATCGGATCCGTGTGAATTCTGCACAGATTGATATTTTAAAGTGATATGGAGATTAGGAGGAAACTAACTTTCTCGAGTTCAACGGCTCTGAGCTGTGACAAACTAAACGCTATTGGCCATTTAAATAAATGGGGAGGAGCTGCTCGATATGCCCCGCCCCCTCGTCCTGTTTCAGTGGACATTACGTCAACGCAGTGAATAATGCTGAATAATGAACTTTATACCTTTTGCAAACATGCTCACACAATAATCCGCATCTGAGGGGTCGCGTACATGACAATGATTTCAAACAAAAACTTGACACAACGACATTTTGAGGGCTTGAAAACAACTAAAAAGTGCACGTTTTTGACAAGGATAACCCTAATATGACTGGTTCAGATAACACAAATTTTTTTGTCTGTTACGATAGTCACTTTGTCAGATTACGCGATTTTGACTTAAAATCTTGTCGTGTCGTGGACAAGACATGTCAGACTACACGTTGCTTCCTGACCAGTCATCGCATGCCGGCGCGCGTGATGTCATCGAGAAGGCGAAACTAGTAGCGAGTGACTTCTGGAAAAGAACGTAAACAAACAATGGATAAAGTGGTGAGTGTTGTATTGGCTGTCCTGTGTTCAGAAAAAAGTAAAAAAGAAAACGTGACAATGGACACGTTCCTGGATTTCTCGAAGAGGACAGTATGGGCTGTCAATCCTCCAAAGAGGACTTGAGCTAAAATATTGTTTTCTTATATATTTTTACTTTTAGTTTTAACGTTAGCACCATCATCTCTCTTTCGTTTCACCATTTTTGAAAGTTGTGAATGGAAAAGCTTCTGTGCTCCTATTGGTCAACCTCACACATGTGATGGAACCGTCGTGGACGACCGTTAAAAAATTAAACATGCTGGTCTTTTTGTTGCGATGTCATGAAGCATCGCAGACGCGACGTAGGTTGTCGCCCACTATGACACACTATACGAGATGATACGATCGAATCTTGCGTCCCGACGCCCGTTGTCGTCTACGAATCCCCACGACACCCTACGTCAAACGGATCGGGCCAAAATCGGGCTAAAAACGTGTAATCTGAACCAGGCATAAACTAAAAAAACACAGTGACATCATGGGCCCTATTTTAACGATCTGAAACGCAGGTATCAAGCGCGAAGTGCGAGAAACTTTGTGGGTGGATCTTGGGAATTGTTGCTATTTTACAGGTGGGATAAATAACTCTTGCGCCCGACGCAAGACAGAAGTGACGTTGTATGGGGATGGGAGAAACACACCCAAATCAGTGTCGGTTAAACATTGAATAAATATGTATTTTTCCACTATTGGGCAAACAGGTCAGATCCGTCATTACTACAATTAGCCTGAAAAATTTGGGCTTAAAATAGCATTATGAACTATGCGCAACGCACCACTGACTTTAGACCAGGTGTTTTCTGGTCAGTGGCGGAATTGTTTTCTGGAACTGTAAAATAGCACCAGGGAATGTTTGCGCCTCCTTTTTGCGCCGATCCGCCCAGGGAGCGCAAGTTCATTCCCTAGTTTACCGATGTGCATCTGTGGAGGGAAAGCTCGATTTGCGCGGGTGCAAAATAGGAATGATACATGCATTAGTGTATGAAGTCATTTACGCCAGGTGCAAGATAGAGCCCTGTGTGTATTACGTGTTCAGTCTATAGGAGCGTAGCGTTTCTTCACAGTGACATCGCCACCTACTGGCCTGGCAGCAGAACGCAGCGTGCGGACGGGATCATTTTGACAACGTTTGTTGTCTGTACGTGAAAAAAAAACCATCGGAAAAACTTTCCCATCATTATGTAACCCTGAACCCCTGTTAAACTCTACAGAAAGTGATGAAATAGAGTTAACACATCACAGCACACACTTTCACAATGACTGAATAATACTCTGAGAACAGGAAGTCAGATCCTCCACCCTATCCCAAAACAACCTCCATCGAAAGTGCATTTAGTGTCTTGTGGAGAAGAAATGTATGCAACTGTTATTTATATATATATATATATACATATTATAACTATGGAATTCTTTACCAGTCGAGATGATTTTATATTGTGGATTGTTTTATTTGTTTATGTAAAGCTCTTTGAGATTTGAAACAGTTAAAGGCACTATAGAAAATAAAGGTTATATAGTATATATATATATATATATATATATATATATATATATGACTAAAATAGTATATGTTATATGTAATATATCCATTAAAAATCCAATAAAAATAACTGAATAAATGAAGTCTCACACAAACACCAGTGACCAGATACTCTTTAATTCATTGATATGCTATAAGACAGCTTTATACACATTAAATGCTCTTCATAATACTGGCTCTGGTTCAAACTCTATTCAAAGGAAAGCAGGTGCAAGTTTTTATCAGATCCACATGTGTAGAAAACAGGGAAGTGTGGCGTCTGTGAAAGAACAGTCACATGACAGCGGTGTGTCTTCATGGTGTCGGCCTGTAGTCCAGTGTCCAGTGCCGAAGAGTGACAGCGAGTTAATGCTTTAACTAGGAAAGGCAAAACAAATAATAAAAATAAACCAACACTTCATAGCCATCAGGTGTTCATGAGGAAGGGGACGGTGTGTCCGACAGTGCCGGAGAAGAGCGGCGATCGCTGAACGAGGGAAAAATCATCTTCAAAAGAAAGAGGAAAAAGTGCTGAGGATAAAGTGATTTCAAGTAACAGGAGTTGTTTATAAAAGGGGAGGGACCAAAGGCGAGGGAAAGCGTCCTATTGGCTGACGTCTTGTTGGCTCCTCCCTTTACAGCATGTGACAGGAGCTTCGTCCAATCGGTTGAGGGATCATTCTGACGTTACTTCCTCTCGTTTACAGCCTGAGAATGAACACATGCAGAACTGAAGCACTACAGTCACCGTGGAAATCTGCACACACACACTCATATTTCACTCCGCAATATTAAGAAAACATTTTCAATAACAAAAATATTTTATTATGAAGTTCTTAGAATGTTTGATCATCGGACTCGCGCTCAGACTGATATGGTAATGTGATGTGCAATTTATATAATGAGAAAATGAGTGTTTTTGGCCTTTGATGCCTGTAAACCTGTAGGAGCCTTTAAAACAACACTAGGACACTTTATATAATACAGCATAATATAATATAGTATAAAGAGCATGATGGGGCACTTTAAATAAAAGCAAGAATTAGATTTATGTTCATTAATGAGAAAAAATCATCAAGGAATAATAATTTGATTTTGTGGTGAAAGATGTCCAGAACATGGGGTTCTCAGTGCAGTTCTAACACACACACACACACACACACACACACACACACACACACACACACACACACACACACACACACACACACACACACACTTTATCCTGCAGACCGGCTCTCTGAGTCAACACAGGGTCAATCCATCCGACCTAAATCTCACAGGTGACACACACACACACACAAACTAACCTGACCACTAAAGCTACCCATCACACTCACTCACTTTGACACACACACACACACACACTTGCTCTCTCTCTCTCTCTCTCTCTCTCTCTCTCTCTACACACACACACACACCTGAGGTTGTGCTTTACTGATGGACACTCGGCTCTTGGTCCAAATCTTCAGATTTTCCTGTCCGTTGAGAAGATGGAGCTGCAGACAACTGCTTCTGAAACACACACACACACACACACAACACACACACACACACACACACACACACACACACACACACACACACACACACACACACACACACACACACACACACACACACACACACACACACACACACACACACACACACACACACACACACACACACAGTTAGTTATAAGCTTCAGCAGCCTATATATATAGAACAATAATTAGTATCATCCACAGAAATCTGTCTTTTAGATGCCACACACTCCAAATTATGATCATCCTCAACGTGTGGATTATAACATTATAAATATGTGTCTAATAATATTCTAAGATATTTAGATTCTATTATGCTAAAATTTAAATTTTATTAAAAAAAATGTATTGGTTGAAAGACATTCCTTAAAACCATAATCATAAATCAGTGTAATGTTTAAATACATTTTATTATTATGACTACTACTGGACAAGAACATTCTCCTTTAAAGATATCAATATATTTCTGTCATAACTGCTAATAAGTGTGTGTGTGTGTGTGTGTGTGTGTGTGTGTGTACCTGGAGTCTCTTCTTGGGCTCAGTGGCGCCCCCTGCTGTCGCTTCTCCCTGCTGGCCGTCACACTGCTTACACACACGCATGTTCCTGCTCTCACACACCCGCGAACACTTCCCACACACAGCCTGCAGACACACAGCTCACGTCAGAGAGTATGCACGTGTGTGAGTGTGTGTGAGAGAGAGAGTGAGCATGTGTGTGTGTGTATGTGAGGGTGTGTGCGTCTATCGCACAGTGAGTGTGAGAGAGTGTGTGTATGTGTGTATGTCCATGTGTGTGAGTGTTTGTGAGTGTGTGTGTGTGTGAGTGTGTGTGTGTGTGTGTGTGTGAAGTGGCGTACCGCTCCGCAGGTCTTGCAGTGATGTTTGCGTTTGGTGAAGTGGAAGGTCTCACTGCAGCCTTTGCACGTCTCTCGTTCCTTCTCCCGCCTCTTGGAACTCTTCTCACACACACACACACACACACACACACACACACACACACACACACACACACACACACACACACACACACACACACACACACACACACACGTGAACACAGGGATGTGGAGCTCAGATTGAGATCTGCAGTGTGAGTGTGTGTGAGTGTGTGTTTGTGTGTGTGTCTCACCCGCTCCTGCTGAGCTCCATCCGTCTCACATATGGTCTCTGAGCCCTAAGATCAACACACAATCACACACACTTCAGTTTCTTTAAACATCAACGTCTGGAGCACACAGGGACCAGAGTGAAGTTGCTTTGTGTGTGTGTGTGTGTGTGTGTACCGCTGCGTCAGGTGTGTGTTCATCCTCTCTGCTGAAGGAACTGTTGAAAGCTTTGAACGTCTCGCTGTTCTGCTTGTGCTTTCTCGATCGTCGCTGAGATCACCTAAACACACACACACACACACACACACACTGATGAAGCTTCACACACAACCATAGCTCTGTTAACATTCATAGATGCTAAATGAGGTGAGGTGTCCAGTTACAGTCAAGATATTTAACGAGATCAAAGACGAGTTTTATGGGATAAAATGATCGACTGCAGGAGAACTCTCAGTATATTCATAAAAAACAAACGACTTACTACGAAAATAACACACTTTAAAAACATGCTAATGTGTGTGTGAGTGTCTTTCTGTGACGTAAAACTCACCTTTATCCAGCCCTCCTTCTCCTCAGCCGTCCTGAGACAAAACACATTCAGAGTAAACTGTGTGTTAGTCCATGAAGTTCCCGAAAGACTGTCTTAAAAAGTGTGTGTCGGGTTTAAAGACGCTCGGAATGACTCAAACATTCACAGATTACCATCATTTAAAGGAGGAGTAGTTCACTGCAGAAGTAAAATTTAATGATAGTTTACTCTCTTCCATACGGTGGCGTATTGCATTCACTTGAAGAAAAAAAATCTACTTTGTTTTTCTGAATTAACGACTTAATTATCTCAGAATTACAAGATAATTTTTCATGGAAAAAAGTTTTTGCTCTGTTTTTCTGAATTAACGACTTAATTTTTCATGAGAAAAAAAGTTTTTGCTGTTTTTCTGAATTAACGACTTAATTTTTCATGAGAAAAAAAGTTTTTGCTCTGTTTTTCTGAATTAACGACTTAATTTTTCATGAGAAAAAAAGTTTTTGCTGTTTTTCTGAATTAAACGACTTAATTTTTCATGAGAAAAAAAGTTTTTGCTCTGTTTGTCTGAATTAACGACTTAAATTTTTCATAAGAAAAATTTTTCTTTCAGAAAAACAGAGCAAAAAAATTTCCATGAAAAATGAACTCGTTAATTCAGAAAAACAGAGCAAAAAAAATTTTTCTCATGAAAAATTAACTCTTAATTCAGAAAAACAGAGATTTTTTTCTTCAAGTGAATGCAATACGCCACCGTACTTCCACGATCAAGATGTTAATGTGTTTCTGTCTTCAGTGGAAAAGAAATGAAGGTTTTTGAGGAACACACTCCAGGATGTTTCTCCATATAGTGTCGGTCCAACGGGTCAAAGGTCAGATGTGAGTTTCAGTGACGCTTCAAAGTCTGGACACGATCATTAGTGGTTATAAAGTATATAAATGTGTATTTTGTTGTAAATGTCGCTGGTTAGTCTAGATCAGACTCTTATTCCTCGACTGGATCGTATTGAGACTTTGAAGCGTCACTGAAACTCACATCTGACCTTCGACCTGTTGGACCCCATTGAAGACACTATATGGAGAAACATCCTGGAGTGTGTTCCTCAAAAACCTTCATTTCTTTTCCACTGAAGAAAGAAACACATGAACATCTTGATGACGTGGAGGAGAGTAAACTCGTGAAATGTTCATTCTGAAGTGAACTCCTCCTCTAAGTTCAGATCTATGATCATAAAGGGTTAAACCCCATCAGACTGAAGATTGAGATCTTGAGATATTCTGTGATAAGGCTGAGCAGTGTCAGCTGTGTGTCAGGTGTGTGTCGTGTGTGTGAGGTGTGTGTTGTGAGGCTCAGTCACCTGGCCTGCAGGTCGAGCGAGCGCTGTTTGCCGATGATGGTGAAGGCGTGCGGGACGTTCTGCTTGACGTTTCCCTGGACCTGGAGAACACCAGCGTGAGATAAAGACAGGAGGATTCAGCTTTATCATCATTGCTCATGTTACAGTAACACACAGCAGCGCATGTACATTGAACATTACTAACACACGTACAGAAAGATAAAACTGAAGTCGTACCTCCATCCCGGCGATATCGATGCGCTCTCGAACGCTGAACTTCTGTCCCATGAGCCTCAGCTTCGGCACACAGTACAGCACCATGTTATTGAACTGTCAGAACAGAAACATCATCATCAGCATCATCTTCTGTGTGTTCAGTGTATCATAACCTTTACACTATATTCTCATTTTGACTTTGGGCTTTTCATAATCATCACAATTTTAACACATAAAGGCTTGAAAAATCTCACTTAGCATGTAATGAGTCTATATAATATATTAGTTTCACTGAAATAAATGAACTTTTGCACCATATTCCAATTTTTCAGGTTTCAGCCATACATGATTCTCCTGCGATTCAGAACACACAATAACCTAATTTACTGAGCTTCTGACTCAATGTTAATTGCTGCAGTCTATTTATAATATTTAATTCATTTTAATTATTAAAAAAACAAAACAGGTGTGAGTGAATGATTCAATGACTCACTCACAAAGACTTTGGATCACTGGATGAATCAGTGGTTCGTCTGAAATCACACACTCTTGAGTAGACACTTATTTTGAATAATAAATTACTCCACAACTGCTAGAAAGTATCTATATGAATGTAATCTGGACGCACTTCATCCGCGATGTTGTCATTATCATGTGATCTATCAGTCAGTCGCATTGCTTCACTGTCATTCATAAACCCTCTCCAGTGGCCTCATGGGATAGTAAAGTGTCCATCAGACACACACTTCAGGATCTCACCGGAAGTAGTAGATCATCCGGGTACTTTTAGTCTACTCTTTTATGAGTACTGTGAATTCAGACACACTACTTCTGTCACCTACAGTTTCTCGTCTACTGATATTAGATACAGCTGCTGTTTATGAACAAATCTCTTGAGTGAATGATTCAATGACTCACTCATAAAGACTTCATTTGTTTCATTACTAGAAGAATCATTGTTTTTGAATGAATCTATTAGGTGAATGATTCAAATACTCGCTTATAAAGACTTCATTTGTTTCATTACTAGAAGAATCATTGTTTTTGAATGAATCTATTAGGTGAATGATTCAATGACTCACTCATAAAGACTTTATTTGTTTCATTACTAGAAGAATCATTGTTTTTGAATTAATCTATTAAGTGAATGATTCAAAGACTCACTCATAAAGACTTCATTTGTTTCATTACTAGAAGAATCATTGTTTTTGAATTAATCTATTAGGTGAATGATTCAAATACTCACTCATAAAGACTTCATTTGTTCCATTACTAGAAGAATCATTGTTTTTGAATGAATCTATTAGGTGAATGATTTAATGACTCACTCATAAAGACTTAATTTGTTTCATTACTAGAAGAATCATTGTTTTTGAATGAATCTATTAGGTGAATGATTCAATGACTCACTCATAAAGACTTTATTTGTTTCATTACTAGAAGAATCATTGTTTTTGAATGAATCTATTAGGTGAATGATTCAAATACTCGCTCATAAAGACTTCATTTGTTTCATTACTAGAAGAATCATTGTTTTTGAATGAATCTATTAGGTGAATGATTCAATGACTCACTCATAAAGACTTTATTTGTTTCATTACTAGAAGAATCATTGTTTTTGAATTAATCTATTAAGTGAATGATTCAAAGACTCACTCATAAAGACTTCATTTGTTTCATTACTAGAAGAATCATTGTTTTTGAATGAATCTATTAGGTGAATGATTCAAATACTCACTCATAAAGACTTCATTTGTTCCATTACTAGAAGAATCATTGTTTTTGAATGAATCTATTAGGTGAATGATTCAATGACTCACTCATAAAGACTTTATTTGTTTCATTACTAGAAGAATCATTGTTTTTGAATTAATCTATTAAGTGAATGATTCAAAGACTCACTCATAAAGACTTCATTTGTTTCATTACTAGAAGAATCATTGTTTTTGAATGAATCTATTAGGTGAATGATTCAAATACTCGCTCATAAAGACTTCATTTGTTTCATTACTAGAAGAATCATTGTTTTTGAATGAATCTATTAGGTGAATGATTCAATGACTCACTCATAAAGACTTTATTTGTTTTATTACTAGAAGAATCATTGTTTTTGAATTAATCTATTAAGTGAATGATTCAAAGACTCACTCATAAAGACTTCATTTGTTTCATTACTAGAAGAATCATTGTTTTTGAATGAATCTATTAGGTGAATGATTCAATGACTCACTCATAAAGACTTCATTTGTTTGATTACTAGAAGAATCATTGTTTTTGAATGAATCTATTGAGTGAATGATTCAAAGACTCACTCATAAAGACTTCATTTGTTTTATTACTGGATGAATCTATTAGGTGAATGATTCAATGACACACATTTTAAGTCTCTTGTCTCCCCCTACTGGAGTAAAGATGTAATGCAATCTTTATGTGAAGCCTAAAGTTACTTTCGAAAGCTGATTTGCTCTATTTTATCAGTGTTTATATGTGATCTATAATCTCCAGCACTCCTGTGATAATCTGAGAGATTGTAAGACAGATATAGTGATAGTGAGATGTTGAAAGACTGTTAGTGAAGCAGTTTCACAGTGATCTCCGTCACTGAGGAATAACAGTATGAGGAAGGAGCATCATCCTCTTCATTCTGGGTGAACCAGCCGTTCTAGTTTTGCTTCAACACGTCACACACCACAATACCCCTGAGAAACGGTCGTCAGACAGGGCTGACAGAAGCGGAGGAGACGCACCAGATAGAGGTATCGGTCCTGAGCCGTGCCGTTCTTCGCAGACATCTTCTTGATGTGTCCTTCCTTAATGAACTCATTAGCAGGATTAACGATGTCCTCCTCTCCGCCCAGCCGCTCGTACACCTCCAACAGCTTGTGCATCTTCTCCTGCACACACACACACACACACACAGAGAGGGAAAGATCAGTCATTTGTAACGTTTGCATTCACAAACTCATTAGATAAAAAGAAGAACTGTGATTGGCTCCATGACAGCATTGAAAAGAGGCCGATAGAGAAGTGAGAGTACTATAGAGCATTCGACCCAGGAGTCCCTGCTCTCCACACACACACACACACACACACAGGAAATGGAATCAGCACATCCTGTCTGTGAGATGAAAATAAAGAAATGAAGGAGTTCTCACCATTTTCCTGATGGCAGCGTTGGAGTGGTTTGCAGCGGTGGAGATCAGCTCCAGAGCATCTGACACACACACACACACACACACACATCAGTCACTTCTTTATAATCAAACATTTTTTGTTTTAAATATGTAATATTGGAGATTTTAAGGGATATAATAGGCTAATAGACTACAGAAGGACTTGATGATTTCCAGTAATATTTCAGTTTGAGCTGAATCTGTGTGTGATGTAAAGCATGATCGCTCCGACACTCACTCTCGGCGTCTCTGCGGTCGGCCGCTCCGGCGGGGAGTTTCTTCAGATAGTCTTTGAGCAGCAGCTCGTAACGGGGATACGCTGCACCGGCTCCAGCATATGATGCTGCAGTGTCAGATTCCCACACACCTCCTGCTTCTGCACACACACACACACACACACACACCACACACACACACACACACATATGAGTTCCTCACACATCTGTCATCACACACACACACCGAGTGTATCAGGGATCTCCTTAACACCTGGATGCTCTGCACACACACACACACACACACACACACCATGGATGCTCTGCACACACACACACACACACCTGGATGCTCTGCACTACACTCTTGAAGACGCCGTTACGCTGAGTCCACGTGTTCACCAGCTCCATCGCCCGGTCGAAGTTCTTCACGTACTCGCCGTACATCTTCAGGAACGGCGCTAACTTCTGCAGGATGTCTCCTATGCGGGGATTACAGCTCCTGACACACACACACACACACACACAAACACACACTCATTTGTTTATTTATCATTCTGCTATATTCTGAATACTTACTACTATATAACGACTATGGCTGGGAAATGGCAAGGGCCTCACGATTCGATACATATTGCGATACGTGTGTCACGATATGACGTAACATGATATATTGCGATACGATACATATTGCAATGCATGTGTCATGATACAATATAGCAAAATATTTCGAAATCATACATACTGCTATGTGTCACGATTCGATATGACACGATATATTGCGATTCGATACATATTGCGATACATGTGTAACGATTCAACATAACACAATATATTGCAATACGATACATATTGCGATACATGTGTCACGATACGATATTGCAATACGAGTGTACGCATGTGAGAGTGTGTGTGTGTGTGTCTCACCACTCCTGTGTGATGCGTGTCTGTAGTTCAGGCAGGAGGAACTGCTGGTGAAAGAGGCGAATGCAGGAGATGTTGGAGAAGATTCCTGTGATGACGTCAGCAGGGACACCAGCCTCTGTCAGACGGGCACAGAACACCTGCACACACACACACACACACACACACACACACAGAGAGGTTTCTATGTTTTAAAAGTGCATGATAGAGACATTCAAATGATGTAGCATTGTTACTCATGGTCTGTCTTCACCCAGTTCGATCACTCAGACAGTTTGTTGTGTGTTTATGGATGAGTGTCGATTTTCCCCAAGGAATCATTTTGACACAAGATCAAAAATCATGGATTGGAGAGGAAATGGATGAAGAGGAAGTGTCAGAAATAGGAAGGAGTATAATTCATCTCCATGTAAATAATGAGAAACTCAAATAACTGAATCCTCAAACACATGCAGACAAAACAGGAAACAGAGCTATTGATCGTGTGTGTGTGTGTGTGTGTGTGTGTTACCTGGTCCAGCAGGTTCAGTCGTTTCACATACGCTTCTTCTGTTTGAAGCAACTCTTTAGCAATATTCAACAGCTTCTGAGACTCAGACTGCAAACCCTGAGAGAGAGAGTAAAATATTACTATATACATAAATATTAACAGCAACCTCAACTCACAAGAAATGTGTAAAACCCAGTTCAGCTTCACACACACAGAGCAGAAGCTTCATGAGATCCTCATATGCTCGTAATGAGCTAAATTAATCAACGTTTGAAAACAAAGCAACTAAATTCTGCTCCACATTGTGTTCGACTTTCTTTACTTTTTTATTAAAAAAGTAATTTTGCTAGGCCTAAACTCAACAACTGACATACAAATCTTTTTTTCAACACATATTTAAAAAAACTAATAAAAAACACCATAGAAAAAGTTTCATTAAAATAAAAGCGTTGCATTCTCCACTGTCAATCATCTTTTTCATCAACGGTGGTTTATAAAGTGTGTGTGTGTGTGTAGTCCGAATCAGCCGGTGTTTTACCACTGAAGCCTGTAAGTGTGTGTGTGTGTGTGTGTGTGTGTGTGTGTTAGGGCTGTTGGAACGAATTCCGAAATTCGAATATAATTCGAATATTTAAAAAAATCTATTCTTTTCGAATGCTGAAGTTACTATTCGAATATTGCTTTTTATATATATATTAAAAAAAATATATATATATATATATATATATATATATATGCAATCTTTTCTTTCTCTCGCGGCTTACACACATGTGAAATGCTTTTGTTTGGTCTGATGTAGGCAATCATCAGGGTTTCCCATACAGACATCCCAAGTCTCTCGGAAGTTCCCGGAGTCTCCCACATATTGATAGCATCTCCCTGATGCCCGCAAATTAGTTATAATCTCCCGGAATCTAGAGCGAGATAGAACATAAATAAACTGACAGCACTAGTGTGTGTGTGAGTCCGAATCAGCTGGTGTTTTACCACTGAAGCCTGTAAGTGTGTGTGTGTGTGACCACTGAAGCCTGACAGGAAAGATTATTTGAAATGCTGTCCATCAGTGTGTCCTTATTAACACTGATACAAATTGGGTGTTTTTGCTGTATCTCTCAACACACACACACACACACACAGACACAAATGCATACACACACACTTACAGGCTTCAGTGGTAAAACACCAGCTGATTCGGACTCGCACACACACACACAAACAAACACGCGCACACACAGACACAAATGCACACACACACACTTACAGGCTTCAGTGGTAAAACACCAGCTGATTCGGAATACGCACACACACACACAAACAAACACGTGCACACACAGACACAAATGCACACACACACACTTACAGGCTTCAGTGGTAAAACACCAGCTGATTTGGACTCGACACACACACACACAAACAAACACACACGCACACACACAAAAACACAGACAAACACACAGACACAAACGCACACACACACACTTAAAGGCTATAGTGGTAAGACACCAGCTGATTCAGACTCTCACACACACACACACACTAGCTTAAATGTGTGTATGTTGTTAATCTTCAGTCTCTGCCAGAGTGACGCTGAACATCAGATGCTAACGTGTGTCTTGTCTATTAATGTTATTTGTTAGCAATCACAGTAAATTAGAGACGCCTTACAATAAAAGCATAACCCAGAAATGTAATATTCATTATAATTTATGGTATATGAATAAATCTAAACTCGTATATCCAGCATATATTTCGCACTTTTACAATGAAGAAATGCAAATCATCTTAAACTAAAGCGCTTCACTTCTCAGCCCAAAATATAATGTTCAGATTTCAGCTTTTTGAATCATATGCATAAAACTGGCATATTAGATGAATTATTATGTTGAATAAATGTAGTCTGAACAGGAGAGTGTGTGCAACACACTGATGTAGATGCAGCTAAATGTGTGTGTGTGTGTGTTCTCGCGGCTCATCCCACATCCTGTGACAACATGCCTATTAAATGCTCATCAACACGTCAGCTGTTCACCAAACACACACCTTTCCTACGAGCAGATGTGCAGCTCACACCAGGACACACAGGAAAGAGGTGTGTGTGTGTGTGTGTGTGTGTGTGTGTGTGGACACAACGGAGGAAGCTCGCAGGAGACCTCGATGGCAGTTTGGTATTAGGGCTGTGTGTGTGTGTGTGTGTGTGTAGGGCGACTCCTGCTGAACGAACACAAAGATCATTCCGGTCACACACCTCACCGGCACTAACACACACTCCTGTGTCATCATGTGACGCCGCACAGTGTTCTGGAGCACGACGTGTGTGTGATGAATGCGAGAGAGAAGAAAAGAAAGATCCTGAAAACACGAGTGTGAGCGGGTGAACCTGTCGAGTGAGGGATCGGCACACGTTTACACACACACCCTCACACACACACACCCTCATGACGGATTTAACACTCCTCCTCTGTGGACTTCGATTACGGTACACTGTTCCACGTGATGATCACAGGGCTGAAGAACACCACTAACACAAGTTCATCTAAACAAATAAACCCTTAAACTCAGACCTACAAGAAGAGTTTCTAAAAGATAACGTTTTTTTCTAATAATTTTAAAAGTGCATATAAATATCATGTTAAATAAAGTGTGTGGGGTCACTGTTGACCCGAGGAGTGTGAGAGTGTGAGTGTCTGTGATGTAGTTCCTCTTTCCTCCTGAAGGGGGCGATGATGTCTAAACACAATCAAACACTGTCAGAGATCAGGATATATATGTGTGTGTGTGTGTGTGTGTGTGTGTGTGTGTGTGTGTGTGTGTGTGTGTGTGTGTGTGTGTGTATGTGTATGTGTGTGTGTGTGTGTGTAGTGAGTAAGTGAGTGAGAGTGTGTGAGAGAGTTTGTGTGTGTGAGTGAGTGTATGTGTGTGTGTGTGTGACTGAGTAAGTGAGTGAGAGTGTGTGATAAAGAGTGAGAAAAGAGTCTCTGTGTGTGTGTGTGTGTGTGTGTGTGTGTGTGTGTGTGTGTGTGTGTGTGTGTGTGTGTGTGTGTGTGTGTGTGTGTGTGTGTGTGTGTGTGTGTGTGTGTGTGTGTGTGTGTGTTGAGTGAGTGTGTGTGAGAGTGTTGAGTGTCTGTGATGATGTAGTTCCTCTTTCCTCCTGAAGAGGGCAGATGATTTCTGAACACAATCAAACACTGTCAGAGATCAGGATATATATGTGTGTGTGTGTGTGTGTGTGTGTGTGTGTGTGTGTGTGTGTGTGTGTGTGTGTGTGTGTGTGTGTGTGTGTGTGTGTGAGTGTATGTGTGTGTGTGTGTGTGTGTGACTGAGTAAGTGAGTGAGAGTGTGTGATAAAGAGTGAGAAAAGAGTCTCTGTGTGTGTGTGTGTGTGTGTGTGTGTGTGTGTGTGTGTGTGTGTGTGTGTGTGTGTGTGTGTGTGTGTGTGTGTGTGTGTGTGTGTGTGTGTGTGTGTGTGTGTGTGTGTGTGTGTGAGTGCAGTGACATTTCCAGTAAGAGTTTTCTCTTGTTCTTACAGAGACTGAAAGTGTATTGAGTTTAAAATAGTGCTGTGTGTTAATTAAACATGCTCTTATTAATACACACGTGCACTGAATAACCAACAGTTTCCATTCAGAGTCAATGAAGCTGGACACACACACACACACACACACACACACAGTGACGAAACAACACGATCAGAAAGTGCCACCCCGCGCAGCACACATGAAACACACACTACTTATAATGTTCACTTCCTCAGGTCTCTGGCACATAACTGTTGCACGACACCACAAGACACACACACACACACACACACACACACACTGAGTTCATGGGCAGATTCAGTAAAACCTTAAACTGAGCTCTGAACCATTACATTGCCTTCTCCGATCCTTCTGCAGGACACAGTCCACACACACACACACACACACACACACACAGTTGACAAACACACATACACACACAAACTGAGGGGAAAATATCAAGATGGCTGTTGATTCGGGGACTCGTTTCTCAGCGTCAGCTTCACTGCGGTTCACATCCACTGCACTCCATTCACGTCTCAAATCAACTCATTAGCATCTATAGATAGTTTCACAATACAAACACTCTGTCCCTCATAAAACAATTGATTCCCACTCTTTGTATTGATGGTGAAATCTCGTTACGTGACTTTATTTCGATTCGGTGTTACTGTAGAAATGCAGCAAATCACCGTCTTGCTCAGTTTCTATTATGTTCGGTTGTTCCTGAAAGTTTAACAGTTTAGTAAAGAGTCTGTAAACGTGTAAACTGGCCTGAACTGGTGTTTGTGTGTGAGAAAGAAATAATTTCATTCCAAATGAAGTCTGTTTTGAGTGGATTAATGATCCACACACACACACTCACACACACTGATGTTGAGATCAGTGTGTGAAAAGATGTGAGAAATAGGTCCGAGAGATCATAAAAACAGACTTTAACCCAGTTATATGTGTGTGTATGTGTGTGTGTGTGTGTGTGTGTGTGTGTGTGTATGTGTGTGTCACTTATTTTACACACATCATCAAACTCTGTTGAGATCAGTTGTATTTGAATGTCTCTGCATTGGGAATATCTGTAATGATAATGTCTTGCCAGTGCATGTTCACAATAACTGTTTAAATGCATAAAATAAAGATTTAAACTGTTTTACATCTGATACACACATTTACATTAAATATGCCATTCTCATTAATGGAGTTAAGCACTTAAATGACTTGAAATCATTACTGATAATTACAACCGTTTTTAATATTCTAACAGCAGAGATGCAAATTATGATCAATAATGCACAATAAGGACAATCTGTTTCCATTAAAAAAAATAAAGCAATTAAAAATACTATTTGGCCGGTGGAAAAGATTGAGGAAAACTTTCCCTGAAATGTATTTTATACGGTTTGATTTATTTATTCAAACACGAGGCGAGGTTCGCCTACTAAATTTTAAGATTAAGATTTTTATCAATGTAATGTGACGCACATCCGTATCTCATATTCTCCTAATGTCTCGTACTGTTAAACATGGGAACACGTGATGAATATGCATATGCTAATGATATGCAGATGAGGATATGCGTAGTAAAACGGGCCGTTGTGAGCTCATATATGGGTATTTCGGAGAGGAGATGCATGTGAACAATCTTCCTCTGACTGGGGTTATAAAGGTGATTTCAGCTCATAATGTAGTTTATATGTGGTGTTTTTAATAAGCTTTAACACACACATGTGTAAGTTGATAAGTGGACAGCATTGCTGAGTATTTCCTCCTTAAAACTGCAGTGAACCAAAGACACGAAAAAACACGAAAATCGCTGGTGAGCGATTTGCTGATGAGCGTTCGTGACTCTCCTGTTCAAATTTAATCATCAAAATGAACAAATCTTTTTTCGTGTCATTTGGTTCATTCAACAAACAAAATGAACGAGTTGACTCTGAAAAATATTCGTTCATTTTGATAAACGAGATTGAACAAGAGAGTCACGAACGCTCATCACAGAACAGAGCAAGGCGAGCATTTGAGCTTATAAAACTTAAACTTTGTTATTTATTTATTAAATGAGCGATCGTTTCGCTTGATAAGACCCTTATTCATCGTCTGGAATCGTTTAAAGCCCTTTGAACAGTTTGCACTGAAACTGTCTTTTGGACCTTGAACCGTTTGGACCCCATTGAAGTCCATTATATGGAGAAAATCCTGGAATGTTTTCATCAAAAACCTTCATTTCTTTTCGACTGAAGAAATGAAAGACATGGACATCTTGGATGACATGGGGGTCAGTAAATTATCAGCAAAAGTTTTTTTAAAAGTGAACTACTCCTTTAAGGGATGAATGATCGACTACGGGAAATTACTGTGGATTAAACCCAACAGATCAAATAAAGTGAGACGACAGGTACAAGACAAACTACAGAGCTGAAGATGTGCATGTGTGCTCTTACTCTGAGCTCCAGGCTCTCAGGATCGTCCTCGTTCCCCTCGTCCAGATCACTGTCATCATCCGGAGTCGAGTCCCGTTTGCTCCCCGCGGGACACAGGCTCTCGGCGTGTGTGTCGCTCCGGTCCTGCTCCTCCTCGATGCGGTCCTCGCTGTGGAAGCCCTCGACCTCCGCCCCGCACGAGGGACTGTCGATCCCGCTGTCCCGGTTCGGGATCTTCCCGCTGGGTTCGGGATCCTGCGCCGGCTCCGTTGCGTCGGGGATGGTCCTCCGGTCCACCGCTGGAGAGCGGCTCGTGCTCTTTTTGAAGTCCGTCTGCAATTTCCACGTCATTCACAGAGTCCGTTCGTGAGTTTACGCTGGACAATCCCAAGAGCTCTGAGAGTTCACTGGATTTAAACACTAGTCCTTCCGCAGAGCCAAAATCCCCAGAATCCTGTGCGGCCGAAGGATCCATGCCGCTCCTTCGCTGGACACCCAGAACCGGAAACCTTGAAAGATAAAGAGACGATAACAGTCAATGCAAAACATTGAGCATCTTAACAAATGTTTATAGGAAAAACAAACAATAGCCAATCAGAATCCATCCTGCTTTAAACTTCCCATCGGAACGATAATACCGGGTTACACTTTATTTTATAGTGTTACATATACTATAGGAAAAACATTTATGCAACCCTCAACCAAACCCTACTGTCAGTACATGTCAATAATGGATATTACTCTATAATTTCACTGCGACACGGACACCTTCAAATAAAGTGCAACCCTATAGTTTAAGGTGCTCTTGTTACAGTGTAATTCTACACATAAACAACAGTCCTTCATATATAGTCAGGGTTCGGCTTTGGCTGAGGGTTAGTTGCATTATTTACTGTTTCTCCAATAGTAAGCAGGTGTAAGATGTGTAACAGGGACACTGTAAGATAAAGTGTTCGCTAATACAGAGTAAGAGTTATTGTTCTTGGTTCACAAGCTCCTGTTAGTCACCGTTGGTTAAAGCATTGACATGAACTAAAAACCAGCATTTGTTATGGTATTTATTCATCTTTGTTAACATTATTAATAAAAACTGTTCAGCTCATGTCAGCTCAAGTCCTGTAAATAATATTAACAGACACTTAATAACAGAACTTTTGAGATTGAAATTAACATGAACTCAGGTCAATAAAAGCTTCAGTATGTTAGTTATAATATATTTAACCTATGTTAAGAAATATAACCTAACTGTAAAGTGTTTATTTATTTTTTCAATTACATGCAAGTTTTGTATTGTATAAATGAAAACGGAAATGTATTGATTTAGAAAAGCCAGTAAAATGAACAAAAAGCCCCAGATGCAAGATAATGACATTGCTCTGCACAATCAAGATGAAGGAATCACGACAGAAGTGATTACAGTGAAATATGAATCATGTTCATGCTTATGTTGCATCAAAGATTACAAGGTTTTTTCAGCGTTGTGTTTTAACCAATCAGAGCATGAGCTTATGAAGGGATCGAGCCAATCAGAGCATGAGCAAATGAAGGGATCGACCAATCAGAGCATGAGCATATGAAGGGATCGACCAATCAAGAGCATGAGCATATGAAGGGATCGACCAATCAGAGCATGAGCATATGAAGGGATCGACCAATCAAGGCATGAGCATATGAAGGGATTCGACCAATCAGAGCATGAGCATATGAAGGGATCGACCAATGCAAGAGCATGAGCAATATGAAGGGATCGAACCAATCAGAGCATGAGCAAATGAAGGGATCGAACCAATCAGAGCATGAGCATATGAAGGGATCGACCAATCAGAGCATGAGCATATGAAGGGATCGACCAATCAGAGCATGAGCATATGAAGGGATTGGACCAATAGCAGAGCATGAGCATATGAAGGGATCGACCAATCAGAGCATGAGCATATGAAGGCATCGACCAATCAGAGCATGAGCATATGAAGGCATCGAACCAATCAGAGCATGAGCATATGAAGGGATCGACCAATCAGAGCATGAGCAAATGAAGGGAATTGACCAATCAGAGCATGAGCATATGAAGGGATCGACCAATCAGAGCATGAGCATATGAAGGGATCGAACCAATCAGAGCATGAGCATATGAAGGGATTGAACCAATCAGAGCATGAGCATATGAAGGGATCGACCAATCAGAGCATGAGCATATGAAGGGATCGACCAATCAGAGCATGAGCATATGAAGGCATCGACCAATCGAAGACATGAGCATATGAAGGCATCGACCAATCAGAGCATGAGCATATGAAGGGATCGAACCAATCAGAGCATGAGCATATGAAGGGATCGACCAATCAGAGCATGAGCATATGAAGGGATCGACCAATCAGAGCATGAGCATATGAAGGGATTGGACCAATCAGAGCATGAGCATATGAAGGGATCGACCAATCAGAGCATGAGCATATGAAGGGATCGAACCAATCAGAGCATGAGCATATGAAGGGATCGACCAATCAGAGCATGAGCATATGAAGGGATCGACCAATCAGAGCATGAGCATATGAAGGGATCGACCAATCAGAGCATGAGCATATGAAGGGATCGACCAATCAGAGCATGAGCATATGAAGGCATCGACCAATCAGAGCATGAGCATATGAAGGGATCGACCAATCAGAGCATGAGCATATGAAGGGATCGACCAATCAGAGCATGAGCATATGAAGGGATCGACCAATCAGAGCATGAGCATATGAAGGGATCGACCAATCAGAGCATGAGCATATGAAGGGATCGACCAATCAGAGCATGAGCATATGAAGGCCTCAATCAGAGGCAAGAAGATTCAGAAGAAATCCACTGAAAACTTGTTTTTGTTCAGTGCGTGACTAACTCACAAACGCCTTAGAGTGATAATCAACAACAATGAAGAGCGATAATCAACAATCATGATTAGTCATAATAATAGTGCAGCCCTACCCTGTAATGATTCCCTCTATAAAGGCATTTACAGTGTCATGCGAGTTCATACAAACAGATCTACAGTGAGTGCAGATTATGCTTTGATTAATACTATACTCAATAACAGTCTACAGTAAAGGTAACTCAAGTATTTGACAATAAACTCAGCTTTATTTCTACACAGAAAGAATAGAATTAATGTTGAAAACATCACGTCTGATCTCTAAAAGAACGCTGTTATTATTCAGACTACTTTAGTTCAGCTAAACATAAACTCAACACAGGCACATGATGACCCGTAATGGAAAAAGTTAAACACGCTTTAACACTCTCTATTAGGTGTGTGTGAGCTTACATTGCTGATGCCGTCACACACAGGTCGGTTAGAACGGTGCTGGTTTAGGGGTGATATAGATTATACATGTAATCACACAAATGCATGTTTTTTGTAAGTCTATTGCATGTTTAATAAGTATTTTAATAAGAATGTTACATTTGACATTCATTTAGAGAATATACAAATCAAGGAATATTAAAGTGAAATGTATTTTTAAAATACAAGTACAATGTAAAAACATGCATGTGTGTGCATCAAATGATCACTTTATAATAAGGTACATTAATGTTACTGATGAATACATTTGCTACAGTATTTATTAATCTTTGTTAATGTTAGTTCATTCAAATCCAGTTAGTCAGTTCACAGTGCATTAGCTAATGTTAAGCGTTGATTTTAATAATGATGGATCTTGTACCTGGAGCTGACTGCGATGATCCGGCCCACACTCGAGCCCGGCACACGGGCCTCCGGGTCTCGGGTTGAGACGGGGAACGGGTCGCAGGTGCACAGGTTTCAGGGCGACTGAGAGACACACAACTGTCACGTTTTTTTTTGATCAATTAAAATACATCCTGACAAATGATTGTTAATTTTTAGAAACAAAGAAATCTAACAAAAAAAATCCTTTGAATCAGAAGTAAGACACTAGTATAGAAAAACATGTACACACACACACACACAATTTATATTTACAAACAATGCGCATGTCCAAAAATGTATAGTATTATGTAGGTAAATAGGCAAATATAATTCTGCAAAAAAAAAACATGGTATAGGGATACATTTCAGAACATTTTGTAATATCTTGGTATTTTAAAAAGTACTGGAATAATGTCACTGTACAAGGTCACAGTGCTCCAAATTTCTATTTTTTTTTTTTTTTCAAATTTCAGTGCCTAAGATTCAGCTGTTATCTAAACATTTCAGTGTGTTTTCTGTTTTTCTCAGATGGATAAAGTTTGAGGAGAAGGTGGAGAAGGGTGGGGAACGGTGGAGATAAACCCCATGTGGCCACTCTGTCTCTTCACTCGCTCTTCCAGCTGAAAAACTGCATAGAGAAAGGAACCATCATGCTGGACATGGAGGCAAACTCACTTCAGCAGATCGTTGGTAAAACTGCACTTCAGTTTTCATTTCTGTATAAGGTTGTGGAATTGTTATATGGTTCTTAAGAGGTTACAAAAGTCCTTCAGATTAGTGTTTTGGTTTCTGGGTTCTTTAAAGGACTAGTATATGCTTTTTGAAAATCTGTCTCTGTCTTTCAGAAATGATCACTGACAGTCAGATCGAAAGCGGGCAGCTGAAGGCCGACCTGAAGGAGATGGTCATGTACACTTTGCTACGGAAACATCGCCACCAGACCAAGAAGTCCAACCTGCGTTCACTGGCAGACATTGGAAAAAGCGTGTCGAACGCAGAGTCGTCTGTTCACCAATCAAGAGAACGGTAACACAGCCGCCACATTAAACCTCTCGCTTACACTCTATCGGTTTCAACATCTCCCCTCTCACTTTCACCGTCAGAATCTGATCAATCCACCCGCACGTCTCTCACACATTTTACAAATGTTGCATTCATAGCTGTACAGATGTTTGTCGCACATTGCAAAACTGAAAATCCTTTGATGTTTCAAAAACGCAATTAGTCAAATGTGCTGATGAGATGCAGTTGGCTTTTCGATTTTCGCACCAGGAAGAACTAGAAACCACTAGCGAATCAACTAGCGAATCAAACATTTTTTCTAATTTAATTTAATATAAATGTTATTATGTTTCTCTGAGCTTTGGGGAGTAACTGGCTTAACTAACTTAACTTCACTGGTCAAAATGAACAAAAATATTCAATAATTTTATCCCTTAAAACGCACATTTGATCACCAAAATTTCACATTTAAATGTTTTACGTAAAAATGTTTTTCCTCACATTAGCTTGAGTGTAACTCTACACTCTTGCCTCATTAAGTATGCACGGAACCATTATTATGTAAATGAGCCCTGCCTCCACTCACTCACAGCAGCTCAGAATTCCTGATTCACTCGCTCAACTTTACTACAGTAAATGCGGCACAATGGAAACTGGAAATACTGGTTGAATTCAGCCATAGAAGAAAAGTGAGTTATACAAGTCTCAAGTCTCATTTATATAGCCCTTTCAACTACGAAGTAGACCAAAGGACTGTACATCTCAAGACAAGTGAAAAACGTACAAAAGGTAAAAAGAGAGAAAAAGAAAGACACAATGTATAATAACAAAGTCAAGAATTAAAACAGACAGAATACGAATAGGTTTTCACACGACTTTTAAAAACATCAACTGATGATGCAGTTCTAATATCAGGGGAAGAGCATTCCATAGTCTAGGGCCAGCGACTGGAAAGGCTCGATCACCTTTAGTTTTAAGACGAGTCCTTGGAACAAAGAGCAGGGAACAATTAAAAGACCTTTGAGTTCTACTGGAGTTCATAAGCACCAGGTCCTTGATATATTCCGGGGCCAACCCATGAACTGCTTTATAAACAAATAACAAAATCTTATACTGTATGCAATATTTCACAGGGAGCCAATGAAGCCTTTTCAAAACAGGAGTAATATGCTCCCTCTTCTTAATACCTGCAAGGAGCCTCGCTGCAGCGTTTTGCACCAACTGTAATCTTGACATAAGATTGATTGATTCCTACATACACAGCATTACAATAATCCAAACGTGTAGAAATGAATGCGTGAATCACAGTTTCCAAATCAGAGACAGACAAAAAAGACTTCATTTTTGCAATAGTCCTTAACTGATAAAAACATTTTTTTACCACATTTTTAACCTGATGGTCAAACATAAAAGCAGAATCAAAAATTACACCCAGATTTCTAATTTTAGGCGTATGTTTCCCATGTACCTAAAAAATCGGTTAGACCAGCTATCAGCCTTCTTCATCCCAAACACCATAACTTCCGACTTGCTAGTATTTAATTGCAAGATGTTTTGCTGTAACCAATTAATCACCTCCTGTAAACAATCAACCAGGGAGAAATTAGGACTTGATCCTCCAGCTCCAATCGGTAAATAAATCTGAATATCATTGGCATATAGGTGATAAGATATACCATGTTTTCTGAATATTTGACCTAAAGGCAGCAAAAACAGGATTGTTTACAAGTTGAGGTTTTAAAATGGTAATCCTGTTTTTATTTACTCGCCTCTACATCGTAAGACACATAACAGTGTAGGCTCTTGCAGTCTGCATGCTGAAATTTTCGCACATTAAAAAATAAATGACATGTTATGTCAATCACGCTTTGCACACTGCATCCGAAAACTTTCGTCCATCATAAAAAAAAAAAAGAAAACGAATCGGGTCAAATTTTCGTTTTTTTAGCATCCGTAGCAAGCAGTTTGAATGGTGTTTTGACAATTCAGAGCCACCGGATCACAAACACGAAAAAACACATATGAAAATTTCGGCCTTAATTCATATGATTGACCTTTTGCTTAACTCTGTTAGTGATGTCATACTCCATCGGTCTTGAGAACTCGATTTCTGCTTTCTCAGACTCATCTCGGACTTGTTCCTTCAAAGACTCGGTCTCTGGCCTCATCACTAACGACTGCTCTAAACAATTCCCAATCTAGCTTAGTCTATTGGCTTAACTGTTGATTATTAACTGGGTGATATTAAATCATGAATATCAAAACTGGTATGTCGGGACGACTCGGACTTGCTTCCTCAAAGAACTCGGTCTTGACTCTGAATCTCGACTGTATTTGAAAACCAACGGACTCGAGTCTCTGATTCGGACTCGAGTCGACCCTTCAAAGACTCGGCCTTGACTAGGGTTCAACCCTTCAAAGACTCGAGTCTCAAACTCGGAATTCGACCTTTCAAAGACTCGGTCTCGTCTTCAGATTCGAACCTTTCAAAGACTCGACTCTTGACTCATACTTAGACCTTTCAAAGACTCGGGCCTGACTCGGACTCGAACCCTTCAAAGACTCGAGTCTCGAACTCCGGACTCGACCCTTCAAAAGACTTGAGCTCTGCAGACTTCATAACTTGACCCTTCAGAAGACTCAGTTCTAACCCTTCAAGCACTGGACCCTTCAAGACTCTGAGTCTCACTCCGAATTTGAATACCTTGCAAAGACTCGAGTCTCCAACTCCGGACTCGACCCTTCAAAGACTCAGTCTCTAACTCGAACTCAGACCCTTCAAAGACTCGGTCTTAACTCAAACTCGACCCTTCAAAGACTCTGTCTCGACTTCGAACTCAACCTACAAAGACTCGAGCTCTCGAACTTCTAAACTCGACCCTTCAAAAGACTCGTGTCTCAACTCCGAACTCGACCCTACAAAGACTCGGTACTCTACCCTTCAAAGACTCGGTTCTCGAGACTCGGACTCAGAACCCGGAACTCTGACCCTTCAGAGACTCGGTCTCTAACCCTGACAAAGACTCGGTCTCTACCCTTCAAGACTCGAGCTCTCAGAACTCGGACTTCAACCCGAACTCGACCCTTCAAAGACTCGTGTCTCGACCCTACAAAGACTCGGTCTCTACCCTTCAAAGACTCGAGTCTCGACTCCGGACTCGACCCGGACTCGACCCTTCAGAGACTCGGTCTCGACCCTTCAAGACTCGGTCTCGAACTCGGATTAGACCCTTCAAAGACTCGGTTTCGACTCGGACTCAACCCTTCAAGACTCGGTCTTGACTCAGACTCGGCATAGGCAATCTCATCCCCATCATGATAACTACGTTATCAAACAGCTATTAATGTGTTAATGTGTTACACAAACCATGTTCCCGTTCATCATCTCAGAGTCACACAGCTGCCTTCTAACAATCAGCATCCTCACAAACACTTTAAACAACTATTGAACTATAGAACGGCAGTGGAGAAAGATCGAGAGAGAAAAGTTGCTCCGGCTACTTTGACGCGTGTCTGGTGTGAGATTGGCAGAGGTTCAGTTTTAAAACGAGTGAGAGAAAGCTTGGCGTGGAGCAGCTAAATCTCCAACCTCCAGAGAATCACCTGTTTAAAAAAAATCTGCTGAAGAAAAAGAGAACAGGAAACAGAATCATATAGTGTGCCTTATATGTTATACCTTATATCCAATTAAAATACATTTTCTCAGTATGAAAGTAAAAGCTTTTATCTTGAATTGAATGTTTAAAGAACTAGAAGTGTTGTCTAAATGTCAAGACATGTTGACTAAATTCTTCGGTTGAGTGACAGTAGATCAGATGTTTTCATAATATTGTAACTATTCCAGAAACAAGGTTTTTCTTCCAAGTAGTGGTGCAATGCTATATAATTGGTTTTAATGTGCTGGACATGTTGTACTTCACAAGTTTACTGTTGGGCAAGCTGAAACAATCATTAAACACTTTCTCACGCACACACCTTTTTATTTTAGGGAATCATTTTTTTCAAAGTGTTCATATAAATAAACCACTCTCAAAAAAAGTTAATTGGCAATTATTCATTTTCTTATTTCTTACTATATATACATATAATGTATAAATATATTATTTATAAATATGTGTAGCTTAGATTCCAAAGCAGCCGCAGTTTCACAGCTTCTCTAACTCTCTCAGAAAGTCCTATTTCTTTCTTTCAAACTGTGATCATTTCTCTTCAGTTCAAAGAGGAGGTGCTGATTTGGTTTTCGTGAATCTTGTTCTACTTTCATTTTAATTTTCAATTTCTGAATCAGCGCTTTGAAACATATTTTAATTGATTTCTCTGCTCTAATGCTTTGTGTTCTCTGTTCCCTGTCTCTTGTCTTGATTGACATGCATGCACCCTGTCTTTTCTCTTCTCTCTCTCTGTGTGTGAAGCGCGTCCTCTTGATCACCCTGTGCCTTGCTTTATCAACTTTGAACCTGACGAGCAAATTCAGATGCAGAGAAGCAACAGCATGGGACTTCTCTGTAAGTCTAGTTGAAGATTCAGACTGATTCATGTTAGATTTGCGGTTAGTTTTCCTGAAGATCAAGGTCTTGTAGACTTGCAGATAATGACTAGAGTAAATCCTTTATATTTTAGGAACACTTTGAAAAAGTAAAAGATGCCAAGTCAACGCTGTATACATTAAAAAATAGTATGATGACTGTTATTTAGTATTATCATCATCACAAGTTTAGACTAATCTCTTAATAAACCTCTTAATTAAAAAATTTAAACATAACTGAGGTGTTTTCGTTTACTGTAACTCTTCCAACAAGTTAGTTAAGGAGTAGTTCACTTTAAAATAGACTTTTGCTGATAATTCATCACCCCCATGTATTCAGATGTCCATGTCATTCTTTCTTCATTTGAAAAGAAATTAAGGTTTTTGATTAAAACATTACAGGATTTTTCTCCATGTACAGTAATGCACTTCAGTGGGAACCAAACGGTTCAAGGTGCAAAAGACACTTTCAGTGCAAAATGTTCAATGGGCTTTAAACTGATTCCAGATGATGAATAAGGGTCTTAGCAAGCGAAACGATCGCTCATTTAAAAAATAAAAACAACAAAGTTTAAGTTTTATAAGCTCAAATACTCGTCTTGCTCTGTTCTGTGATGCGCGTTCGTGACTCTCCTGTTCGAACTAGTTCATCAAAATGAACTAAACTTTTTCTGGGTCAATTCGTTTATTTTGTTCGTTGAATGAACCAAATGACTCGGAAAAAAGATTTGTTCGAACGAGTTCAAACAGGAAGAGTCACGAACGTGCATCACAGAACAGAGCAAGGCCAGCATTTTAGCTTATAAAACTTAAACTTTGTTATTTATTTATTAAATGAGTGATCAGTTTCGCTTGATAAGACTCTTATTCATCATTAGGAATCGATTTAAAGGCATTTGAACAGTTTGCACTGAAACTGTCTTTTGGACCTCTGAAGTCCATTACATGGAGAAAAATCCTGGAATGTTTTCATCAAAAACCTTAATTTCTTTTCGACTTAAGAAATAATGAATGGATATCTTGAATGACATGGGGGTGAGTAAATTATCAGCAAAAGTTTTTTTAAGTGAACTACTCCTTTAGGAATCTATTGAGATGTAGATAAACAAAATAACTTATATTTGAAATTCTCGAGCCTCTTTGTTTCTAAGACTTTTTCTGTATTTTTTTCTGCAACGTGTTTAGCGTTTTAGCTGCTGACAGGTGTTTGACCTCTGACCTTGTACGACTTCTGCAGGTAGTCCAACCACAGCCCACCGGAACCTGACCTCCAACAGCCTCAACGATCTCTCAGACAAGCCTGAGAAAGACCAGGTACTGTGACGAGTGTGCGTGTGTGTGTTCTTCACATGTAGAAGCAGAGATAATTCTGCAAGAAAATATCAAATATATTATTGGGTCTGATCACAGACATTTTAGGAACGTTCCATGTAGGTTATTTTTAGGTGCCATTTTTATTATGTAAGGAGAATGTTCCGGGAACTTTCCCTTAACCTTAGGGGAAAGTTCTAGAAACATTCTGAGAACCAAAAACTAGACATTCCCAGAACCTAAATTTGTTTGCTGGGAGGTTATCTTTTCTTATTTTTATTTATTATTATTATTTTTTTCATCAAATCATCAAATACTACCATGATATATAAATGCTGGACAATTTAATAATATAATAATGTACATTTAAATTATTTAATTTAATATTTAAAATGACAACAGTACATATAATCATATTTAGATTGACATGTGATAAATGTCAATGATAAAAATTATAAATTATATATATATTATAAATATTTATGATATAATATAATAAAATTGTTAAGTATTAAATTGAATAAAGTAAAAAGAGAAATTATATATATATATATATGTGTATTTTTTATAATATTAAATAATGATAACAATTATTATTCAGAATAAGATTTAAATATAATATAATAATATTTAAATAATAATTTTAATTTTAGTACTGAGTTTTGTTGTTGTTTTTTCGTTACATTAATGAGAGTTATGGCGAAATGCACTTCATCACAAAGAAAATATTGTCCTAATGGTTTGAAAACAGGCTTCATTTTCTTTACAAATGTTGTGGTATTTTATCTTGAATTCTGACCCAGGTGTATTCTTAACAGGATTTGTGAGATTCTCCCACGGTTTCAGTTCATTATAGGGAGGATAAATGACTGTTTCTCCTGTGGGGAGTTTGGTTAGGAAGGCTACAGCCCTGGGCGTGACATCGCTAGGACAGGACAAGAGGACAAAAGAAACTCTTTATTCAAACACACTGTAGCGCACAATGAAACTCAGTGGCTGTCTTTCACACAAGGACAAAACATAGCTTCTGTCATCAGTTGTGTCAATATTTGTGGATTAGCGTGAGTGCCTTGTCAAATGCACAGAACTTTTGTTGTGTGTTATTCACGCTACCTCAGTAATTATACTGATAGCCTCAGATTAAAATCACCCAGACCGCTAACATTGCACAATGCCTCTTTTGTGTAATAGTGTCATGTGTGTGTGTGTGTGTTCCCAGGCTCTCTGTCATCTCGGTGTATATCGCTAATGAAGTGCTTTGCTTTTGTTTATGTACTATAGTTGTGAGCTTGTTTCTTTCCACTCGCTTCTTTGGACAAATGCGTGAAAGAAAGAAATAATGTAATTTAAAGATGGTTGTAAGGATATTAGCTATACAGAGATATATTTATTAATTATTTACTATATTTGTACAATAATGCAAACAGAGTTCACTTTGCGGCTCTAAAAAGAAAATAGTGTCATTGTTCAGTTCAGCTGAAGTCAGTTCAGTGTTGATTCAGTTCTGTTGTAAAGTTCATCAATTATTAAATTCACTATAAAGCAGTTCTGCGGAAACCATGATGTCATCATCCAGCTCAGTTCAGTGCTCATTCAACAGTGTCAGAGCAGTCAGATCAGTAATATTTTTTAATATTAAGAGGATTGGTATAAATAATAATAATTGTGTATTGGTATCATTCAAATTATTTCATCCAGTTGCATCTGCTTGAAGATCGGATTCATCACGGTGGTTTTGAGACAAAGCTGGCCATCAGCAAGCGAGATAACCCAGGATTTCATTAACCCAGGGTTTAGAATGACCCGGTTCAAGTGTGAAAAGCCCACACACCAACAAATTAAAACAGTGCACACACTGAATGTAATTAATTATGTTTTTCTTTTTGCTTTTCTCTAGTTGAATAATAAGTTCATGAAGAAAATTCCTCGGGATGCGGAGGCATCGAACGTGCTGGTCGGGGAGGTGGATTTTCTGGACTCCCCCTTTGTGGCGTTTGTGCGTCTTCAGCAGTCCGTCATGTTAGGAGGTCTCACCGAGGTTCCTGTTCCCACACGGTAACCAACTCACTATTTCATTCTAATTCATAAATATGTTGTTATAGTTACAACTAGGGGTGCAACAATATATCGTCCCACAGTATGTCACAATACAAAACTGCAACAATAGTGACAATATGTATCGTGGATAGTCCCCCCAAAATAAAGATTACTGTGTGAGAAAAAATTGAAGTTTTCAGAGTTTTAGCGTAAGTACTACATTGAACTACTATATATAATGTTGATTATAATGTATAATAATGCACTGGGGAAATATTTGTGGGTTCTGATAATGCCAAATGTCTGATGTTACTAGTAAAAAGTGGCCGACATTATTTTAAATATATCTAGTCAGTGAAAGAGTGCAATTTTCAGCTTCAGAATCTCTAATAAGTCTCTATTGTCCTTGGGTTACAAGCACCAAGTTCAAGCCTATTCATTTAAACCCATAATGTAATTTCAAATTTAGCATTTTAATCAACAGTACATTTTTTGTTAACCTTTAACCATATGTCTTGGAGTATCGCAATAATATCGTATCGTGAGTTCAGGATCATGATATGCATTGAATCGCTAACACGAGGGTATCGTTACACCCCTAGTTACAACCAGTGCTTGACTATATATTTTTTGCTCGTCAGCCACTGTATTTAGTGACATTTTGATCACTGGATTTTGACATCGATACCAAAGGGAAAAACTGCCATATAGATAACTGTAATATTATCTTATAAATTTGGTAGCAGGAATATTAGGCTGCTGTCACTTTAAGAACTTACCCAAGAATCCATTTTACTGTTACACATGCGTTTTACTATAACTGTTTACTTTCACTCAAAGCTACACTGTGTAACTCTTTTAGTTTATTCTTAGCTAAAAACACTTAGTTCTTTCAAAAATATATGTGCTCATTAATGTATATTTACTTTGTTCAAGTAATAAAGTATTCTCGTGAGTGTATAATATGCCATTGAAAATACATACGGGTAAGGGGTTCTAATGTCGGTCGCCATTTTGCCCCTCCATCTTGAAAGTACATTAGCCGAAGAGGGACATACCCATTAATTCAAGCTTCGCCTTTCGCGTTTACGTTTGAGTTATCACTCATGGACGAGGTCGAACTGGAAGACATGTTAATCTTGGACTACATTGGCCACCGTAGGAGTTAAAACAAAATCGGAATTGAGAGGAACAGAAACTAATATTCACTGGATGGTCATATACCTTTTCACCACTAGAGGGGGTAAAAATCACACAGTGTAGCTTTAAAACATAATTGACTGTGTTTACATGAATACTTACCAAAAACTTGTGTTTTACATTATTTAGTGTTTTTTTTACTGCGCAATAAGCCACGAAAAATAACTCAATTTAAAACTGAGAGGCGGCTTTATGCGCCGCACTTTGGGTGTGAGCACAAAATCTGTGGGAATGAGTCAAATTATGTGCAATACGCACAATCCCACCAAAAATTAAGGCCATGTAACAGCAATAATATTCCTCCAGAGCAAATTAAATGTGTCAGTGAAGCGAGGAGGGTTTTGTGTGTCACTCGCTGTCGGAGAGATGAGAGAGACGAGAAAGTGCACCTGGCATGGGAAGTGTTTCAGATATCCAAAATAAAAGTTTGTGTTTACATAATATATGTGGGTGCACTGCGTATAATAATTTTTTTTAATATATAAATAGACACACATGCATGTATATTTAAGAAACAAATATTTTTTATATATAAAATATTTATATATAATATAAATTATTTATAAATCCACAGTATATACAGTATATACATGAAAATATTTCTTAAATATATACAAGCATGTGTGTGTATTTTATATATATATATAATAATTATACACAGTGCACCCACATATATTATGTAAACACAAACTTTTATTTTGGATGCGATTAATCGCGATTAATCATTTGACAGTCCTATAAAATGTATATATTATATATAAAATTCAACCTGCCAAAGTGTCTAGTAGGAGTGACTGTGTTACTCGCCATGTTGGCTGGTGTTAATGTCAAGCCCTGATTACAACAATATCTATTTGTATTTCTAGGTTCCTTTTTATTCTGCTGGGGCCCAAAGGAAAGGCCAATTCATACCGAGAAAATCGGACGGCAATCGCCACGCTCATGTCTGATGAAGTGTGTGAAAGCCCTCTCATTCATGTGTTTATATGCATGCTTACAGTATTTTCATCGTTTTTATTTGGGCCCCTGCAGGTGTTTCACGACATAGCATATAAAGCGAAAGATCGTGGCGACCTGCTGGCAGGGATTGACGAATTCCTAGATGAAGTCATTGTTCTTCCTCCTGGAGAGTGGGATCCTGACATCAGAATTGAACCTCCTAAATCCATCCCGTCTGCTGATAAACGGTACCAACAATCATTGACCTTACAGGATAATTAATCTGGTGATTGTTCATTTAATCAACTATATGACAGCGATTTATAGTGGTGAAGCAAATGTGTGTGTGTTTCCAGTAAAAACATTATTGCCGGAGGGGAAGGTTTTCAGATGAATGGCGCTACGCCTCATGATGGGAGTCCAGGTGGAGGCGGTGGCCATGCGGTCGGTGACTAGAACTCAAAATGACCGGCAAGTGAGTGTATAAATCGGCACAAATACACGTTCATGAGCACTGTGAGCACCTTTGTTATTTGTACATTATGAAAAGTGCAGTAAAAATGCACAATTATTATATTTACACTAGCGTTCACAAGATGTTTTTTTAATGTTTCTGGAAAGAAGTCTCATGCTCATATGCTCATTGCTCACCAAGGCTGCATTTATTTACAACAGTTCATTTTCACCATAGGGAAATGAATTTTTTTAATGATAACTTGCTAAACTTTTAAAGACAGTCCTACTGGAAACTACAAGGTTGTTAATCAATAGTATTTGCTTCGGGCCACAATTATTTCAGGTTAATTTTAAAATTATAACGCTTAACATTGGAATTTGTGGTGAAAAACTACACTCACCGGCCACTTTATTAGGTACCCCATGCTAGTAACGGGTTGGACCCCCTTTTGCCTTCAGAACTGCCTCAATTCTTCGTGGCATAGATTCAACAAGGTGCTGGAAGCATTCCTCAGGGAGTTTGGTCCATATTGACATGATGGCATCACACAGTTGCCGCAGATTTGTCGGCTGCACATCCATGATGCGAATCTCCCGTTCCACCACATCCCAAAGATGCTCTATTGGATTGAGATCTGGTGACTGTGGAGGCCATTTGAGTACAGAGAACTCATTGTCATGTTCAAGAAACCAGTCTGAGATGATTCCAGCTTTATGACATGGCGCATTATCCTGCTGAAAGTAGCCATCAGAAGTTGGGTACATTGTGGTCATAAAGGGATGGACATGGTCAGCAACAGATACTCAGGTAGGCTGTGGCGTTGCAACGAATGTCTAGATTGGGACCAAGGGGCCTAAAGAGTGCCAAGAAAATATTCCCCACACCATGACACCACCACCACCAGCCTGAACCGTTGATACAAGGCAGGATGGATCCATGCTTTCATGTTGTAGACGCAAATCTCTGACCCTACCATCGGAATGTCGCAGCAGAAATCGAGACTCATCAGACCAGGCAACGTTTTTCCAATCTTCTATTGTCCAGTTTCGATGAGCTTGTGCAAATTGTAGCCTCAGTTTCCTGTTCTTAGCTGAAAGGAGTGGCACCCGGTGTGGTCTTCTGCTGCTGTAGCCCATCTGCCTCAAAGTTCGACGTACTGTGCAGTTCAGAGATGCTCTTCTGCCCACCTTGGTTGTAACGGGTGGTTATTTGAGGTCACTGTTGCCCTTCTATCAGCTCAAACCAGTCTGGCCATTCTCCTCTGACCTCTGGCATCAACAAGGCATTTCCGCCCACAGAACTGCCGCTCACTGGATGTTTTTTCTTTTCGGACCATTCTCTGTAAACCCTAGAGATGGTTGTGCGTGAAAATCCCAGTAGATTAGCAGTTTCTGAAATACTCAGACCAGCCCTTCTGGCACCAACAATCACGCCACGTTCAAAGTCACTCAAATCACCTTTCTTCCCATACTGATGCTCGGTTTGAACTGCAGGAGATTGTCTTGACCATGTCTACATGCCTAAATGCACTGAGTTGCCGCCATGTGATTGGCTGCTTAGAAATTAAGTGTTAACGAGCAGTTGGACAGGTGTACCTAATAAAGTGGCCGGTGAGTGTACATTACCCATGATGCTGTACAGAAGATTCCACCACATCTGGGTGCGCTTCCCAAAGCATCGTTAGCCAACTATGGTCGCAGTTGGTCGCAATTTCCATTGAACTCTATTGGGTAAGCGGAAACTTGCGACCACAGTTGGCTGAACGATACTTTCGGGAACGCACCTCAGATTGTTGAAGCGAGCAAAACACTCCAAAAGAGCTGGTTAGCTCCGCCCACTCCTATGAAGCATAGTGAATTGACCCTTCGCTAAGCCACGCCCGAAAACCGCCACTGGCCAATCATGTCATAGCAACCGTAACTATGTGCGGGAGGTCTGGCAAGCTTTCGAACGAGGGAAACATGCTGAAGCATTGTGCGTATGGATTGTGCAAATCTGATACCGGTATCCTAAAGTTTGGACGGGCCGGGGAGAGGAATTGTTTTCCTTCCAGAAAATCTAAAAGCCAAGGGAAGAAATGATTGGGCGTGATCTAGGATCTATGACCCATTCACAACTAACGTTACTGGTAAATGTCGACATGCTTAACAAGTCAGGTTGGGTATCATTTGAATTTGAACGATTCTGATTCCGACTCCTTGTTTCTATTCCGGTTCCTAAGCGATTCTCAATTCCGATTCTTTTAAGAGGCAGGGTCAAAAAAAGTTTAGCTAACCTTGCTAACCAACGGTCTTTCTGAAGGAAATACTCCTTCTGTCACAAATACTCCTTTTGTCACAAATGTTGCATTTTGCCGAGATTTCGTTATTTTTAGAAAAGTGAAGCCACACTTTCAGACCGCGACGTAAGCTACTCATGTTTGACTCGGCACGGTTATGCCAACACTTCCGATAGACGCTTCTTCGTTGCGTGTTGATCAGCGGTTTCTTCTTCCGAGTTCGACCGAGTGTGAATATTCGAAACAAGGAATCGAAATTTTAAATTTTGAACGATTCAGGGAACAACGAAAAATGAGTCCCGGTTCCAATTGGATTCTCGATTCTCGATACCCAACCCTATTAACAAGAACACCTATTGCTTGGAAATATTGACGGTTCTTTGGTCATAAGGATAACGTAAAATAAGACGATTAAAGAGACTAGACAAAGCCTCACTGACATACTTTAAAATATTTTTCAGCATTTTGTTAATCAACGTCCTACTAACGTTACCCCTTACTAAGTAGCTTAACCCAATTCGATTCGCGGCTCTCCTGGTATTAGTGTTATTCCACAAGATTTATTGATAAGCTGTTTGATTTATAATTATTAAGATTATTTTCACATACCCTGCTGTGCATGAACATAGCTGTTCCTCAATTTGTGTTTCCCATTTGAACGGTCAGCGTATGAGGCGCTGCTGCTTGCGCTGGGACTATAACGTTAGGCTTTAACTTAAATTTTTAAGAAATTATTCTCTAATCAGTTGCATATAATGTCGTGAATATTTCCCTTGAATGCATACTGTAGTGCCTTTTGTCTTGCACTCTCAGATATTTCATTTGTTCGCCGAAAATTACTTATTATCTCATTGGGAATGTCTGACACCGGGTGCATCCACACTATAATAGATGGGCCAGCCGTGAAAGCTTGACAGGCGTAGCAACAGTAACTAGGGAGGGGCGGGGCTTAGCGAAGGGTCAATTACGCAATCACGTCTCCTCCTGCTCTCAAAATACTTAAATATTTGTATATACATGTTTTACAATAAATTTAAAATATGTTTATAATGTAATCAACATTTCTAAATGAGTAGTTTTATATTTCACCATTGTTTTTAATTTGATTATGCTGTTTGCAATGCTTCATGGGATTGTAGTTCTTTCCCTCAGTAGAGCCGTTAACTACACAGTCTTGTACTTTTGTATTTTTGTCTGATTTTAAAATTGCTTCAATTGTGCTTAAATTTTTTCCTTCAAATCATAGTTTGTAAGGATAAGAGTAACCTTGTAGCTGGTTAGTTCGGTTCATGGCTTATAACACTTTAACAAAGACTTTTTTGAAATCCCTTTGGGAAACAATTAATGGGAAAAATACTTCCGAAACCAACGTCACTGAACACGTGGCCGGGCGCTGTTGCGATCTATTACTTTTGATGGTGTATGCAATATTAAAACCATATTATATTATTGTTTAAAATTAATTTAAATATAGATTTTAATGTCAGCATAATTTGACCTGAGAAAGCATTTTCCAGTAAGAAAACACAATCCCTATCTCTCCTAGGTTTTGCGGGGGTCTCATTCTGGACATCAAGAGGAAACTCCCATTTTTTGCGAGCGATTTTTACTGACGCTATCCACATTCAGTCTCTGTCTGCCATCTTGTTTATTTACCTTTGGAACCGTAACTAACGCCATCACCTTCGGAGGGCTGCTGGGAGACGCGACGGAGAACATGCAGGTTAGACTGTTCAAGTCTTTTTTACTGTGAGTTTGTGTGTGTTGTACAGAGCTAGTCTCCAGCGATTTGGCTGTTGTGGGTTTAATGAGGAGCTCCTGGAAATAAAATTTGGCTGACATTGTGTTCACAGCTCTAGGGATTTAAAGGCCACAGATAGCTGTTTGATTATTAAACATGTCACTTCAAATATATGTTATGTGTTTCCTAGATTGGGTTTCTGGAAACAGATGTACATGTTGCATGTTGGGATTTGATCCGTTCTATACTGAGAGAGAGAGAGAGGAAGAGTGCTTTTCTTCAGAACAACTGTGTATATAAATAGTCAGGATTGTGCGTGGTACTTTTGGACATGTGCAGTGACTGCAAAGTTTGCACATATATTTAGCAGTGCATTTATATGGCGCAGGCTAAGGAGGATGAGCTATAAATATCCCCAGATTACACACAAGCACACACACACATAAAATCACACAACTACACTTCTAAAAAAATCCCTCTAAGGGAATCCATCGTGACCTCTGCCCTCACCTACAAAGCCTGCTTCAGATATGTCAAATAATAGCTTTAGGTTCAGATTGCAGGTTGCTGAATTGCACACAAGGACTTTTTTTCTCTTGTGTGTTTCATTAACCTTGAAGATGACTTGCGTTTAAAGGTAAATATGCAAACATACTCGTTAAAAATGCACTCAAGACACAATTCTATGGAAGCTTTTCCGTCACATAAGAAAAAAAAATGTATATATAATTTTTTTTTGATCGTGGACAATGCACAAAAAAAGTCTAAAAAAGAAGAGATGTCATGTGCCAGGTTATAGCAAAAAAATGCTAATTTCCACCCGCTGTCCCTGGACAGGTTGATGTTATACTTACAAAAATTCATAAAATACTGTATATACAGAATATATATCATGCACTGGTAAAACATAATTATGACATCAAAGTTGGAATTATGACTTACTAAGTTATAATTATGAGATGAAAAGTTGAAGTTAGACAAACTAAATGAAAATAATTAAATTAAAAGTCAAAATTGTGAGATAAAAATCTAATTCACCTAATGTCAACCTAATTGACACAACTAATCTAATTTTAAGTCACAATGAGACTATAAAATCTCAAAAGTTGAAATTACATTTTTATGAGATACATTTAGAATTTATGACTTGGTAATAGTTATGATACACAAAAAATCTCAATAAAAATATATAAATTATGAGATTAAAAAGTCAAAATTCTCATTTATTCAAAATTAAATGTATTCTTAATTAAGTCGAAATTGACATTCTAATCATTTCTGTATTGAATTTCTTCAAAGGTGTTTTACCTTTATATATATATATATATATATATATATATATATATATATATATATATATATATATATGCATTGCATTGTGTTGTTTTAGGTTTGAAAAAAAAATAAATAAAAAAATGGCCTTTTCTGTTTGTTTTCTTATTGTGTATTTTAGTTTAATATTTTTTAATAGGCATTGCATTGTGTTGTTTTAGATTTGAAAAAAAATGCCTTTTCTGTTTGTTTTCTTACTGTGTATTTAAGTTTAATATTTAGAGGCTTGTTCAAATAACCAAGCCATCGTATGAGCAAATGCATGTAATAGTGATGCTTAGCTGAAAGAACTCCAGCCGTTTGTGTTGGAAACTGTGTTTGTCTGATGAAGCGTTTTCAGAAACAGCTGACATCATACTGGCTCAAATCTGATAAGAGTTCCCGTTTTAGTGCTCTGAGTGGTTTTGTTTATCCGCTGGATCTCTGTGCAGGGCGTGTTGGAGAGTTTCTTGGGGACGGCGTTAACTGGTGCCGTGTTCTGTCTGTTTGCGGGTCAACCTCTGACCATCCTGAGCAGCACCGGGCCCGTGCTCGTCTTCGAACGACTGCTCTTTAACTTCAGCAAGTGGGTGGCACACACACACACACACACACCTACAAACTGAAGCATGCCCATACGCAAGTACATACTAAACACAAGGTTGGTTTACGAGATTTGTTAGGCAAAATGTGGTGTGGTAAAATCCACTTAACTATCAGTTAGCCTACTGCATTTAGAAAATAATTATATACAACAATAATATTATGTATTATTTAAATATATTAATGTTAGTATTATTAAATTAATACAATAGATTGCATTAATCATAAAAGAAAAAAAATTATAACAATAACAAAAACAATATGTATTACTAATAAATATTTATGTACTTAAGTATAATATTACTATATTTAATATTTTAATCTTTTTTATAATTGTTATTATTGCTGTTTTTGAATTAATATAATAATCACATTACTTATAATATCAATGAATGGTTATTTCACCGTGCAATGTAGATCCTCCAACTGTAGGCTGTTTTAATGGTTCATTGTTTAAAAATAATTATAAATATTGCATTACTAATGTATTATTATTAATGTAATTTCTAAATGTATTATTATTATTAATTATATAACAATCACATTAATAACAGTTATAAGAAATACTTTTTGCTTTATGCAATGTTGGTCCTCCATCTTTTTAATATTTTGTTGCTCATTCATTAATTCATTTATGGACAGTCGACAGTGTTTATATGAGCTATTTCAATCAGATTTAATAGCCAGATATGTCCATTTCACATTTAGTTAAAGGATCAATTGAGAACATCGGCATAGAATTTGGGTCCGAATCTACATGTTGTATATATCCTTTCTGTATTGATATGTTATATTTTGTTTGACCAAAAACAAGCAACATTCCCGAGAACTCTTTTAGTTGTGTGTCATCTGAGGGACAACATGTTCTGAGTTATCTGGAATCAAGACACATCTTATTGTTTTCAACCTTTCCGGCAAGGTCTCAGTCTCTTTGTCTCTGCTTGTGTGTGTGTGTGTGTCTGTCTGTGTGCATGAATACATTTCTCTGTCTCTGTCAGTTTCTCCCTGTCAGTCCCTGTCAGTCTCTCTCAGTCTCTCTCTCTCTCTCTCTCTCTCTCTCTCTCTCTCTCTCTCTCTCTCTCTCTCTCTCTCTCTCTCTCTCTCTCTATCTCTATCTCTCTGGATTCAGGTTTCTGTGTTTATGTTCCATTATGAATAATTGAGTCAGATTTCATGTCTGCTTCTGCTAGCGTGGATCAGTTAAGCTTTGCTGAGGGTTCCTGTCTAAACCATTGAGTCTATAATTATGGAGTGTAACATATTTGATGAGTTAGATGCAGCATACTAATATGATGAGTACATTTTAAATCAATAAAAATGTCTGGATTCAGTCTGTAACACAAGTATATTTATATGCATATATATATATATATATATATATATATATATATATATATATATATATATATATATATTAGGGCTCTCAAATGATTAATCGCGATTAATCGCATCCAAAATAAAAGTTTGTGTTTACATAATATATGTGGGTGCACTGTGTATAATTATTTTATATATATAAATACACACACATGCTTGTATATATTTAAGAAATATTTTCATGTATATACTGTATATAGATTTATATATAATTTATACTATATATAAATATAAATATTTTATATATAAATAATATTTTTTTCTTAAATATACATGCATATGTGTGTGTCTATATATATACAAATAATTATACACAGTGCACCCACATATGTTATGTAAACATAAACTTTCATTTTGGAATGCGATTAATACGACGACTTAATAAACATATAGACACCACATATATATATATATATATATATATATATATATATATATATATATATATATACATTTATTCATTTAGCTGACACTTTTATCTAAAAGCGACTGTGTTACTTGTATGTCAGAGGTCGCACGCCTCTGGAGCAAGTGTCTTCGAACCCGGGTCTCTCACACCACAGGCATGTGTCTTATCCACTGCGCCATCACCACCCCATTTATATATATATATATATATATATTAGTGCTGTCAAAACAATTAATCACCTCCAACATAAAAGTTTATATTTATACAGTATGTATGTGTTTGTTCTGTGTATACATATACGTAAATATATACTATACTATATACTGTATATATATATATATATATATATATTAAGGCTGTCAGTTAAATGCGTTATTAACGGCGTTAATGCAAACCCATTTTAATGGCGTTAATTTGTTTATATATATGAAACCCATTCATTTCACTGGCTTGTGCCGCGCAAGGACGTTTTGTTGCTTCGTCGATCAAAGCGCAAGCAGATCTAGTCCGGAAACAAAACAACAGGCACACCGCACACACTCGTTCGGGCCTGCCAGCTGGCCAAATAGTAGGTTAACGTTACGTTTTAATTGGATGACGAGCGCGAGACGCCGAAATGGATGCCAATACAATTCTGAATGGAAATTTGACTTTTAAAGGTTGCCAAATGGTTCCATGGACAAGACCAAAGTGATCTGTGTGTTTTGTCGTTGTGAACTGAGCTATCATCATCGCAGCACGTCCAGTCTGAAACACCACTCTGATGATGGCCAAGCACGCACACACACACACACACACACACACACAGCTGATGCGAATTCTCCGCACCCTCGTCAATATCAGGACCTGTCAGTATCTCTTTCACCCTTTTATTGATGGACAGTGTTACATTGTGTGAGAGATTATTTACTCCAAGTGAGAATGTTAGTGTGAAATTGACAGTATATGTCAGTGTTGTTCTCAATAAAAAACATTTGCATAAAGCAAGCCGATCCACTTTTCCATGTTGATAAGAGCATTAAAATGAGAAAAAAATAATGGGACAAAAAGAAATCAAGAGACATTTAGAACAGATAAAAATGTGTGATTAATTGCAATTAATCGCGAGTTAACTATGACATTAATGCGATTGATCGCGATAAAATATTGTAATCGTTTGACAGCACTAATATATATATATGTATGTGTGTGTATTTATATATTATACACACACACAGACACATTTTAACATAAATCTGAAGATTAGAAGTCACAGTTATTATTATTAGAGCATTCTGGGATCGGTGGGAAGTTATCCAGGTAACCCATTCAAAAAGAAAGCTTGTATATGCATACTGTGTGTAGTATGCCATTTTAAAAAATACTCTCATTTTATCCCTATTCTTTCATTGGTTGGCTATATCCCTCCTGTGTTGTGATTGTTAGTAGGTAACGATGCTGTGTGTTTGTTTGATTGGTTCAGGGATAATGATTTCGACTATCTGGAGTTCCGGCTGTGGATCGGCCTGTGGTCAGGTTTTCTGTGTCTGGTCCTGGTCGCCACAGACGCCAGTTTCCTGGTGCAGTATTTCACCCGCTTCACTGAGGAAGGCTTTTCTGCTCTCATCAGCTTCATCTTCATCTACGACGCCTTTAAGAAAATGATCAAACTGGCTCACCATCATCCAATCAACTCCGGCTATGACATAGACCTGGTCACGCAGTACGGCTGCCACTGCAGCCCTCCAGATGGTGAGACGATCCAGGAGAAAGACAATAATAATCTGTCTTCTTGAACGTTTTTGTATTCATACTTTATTTTTATTAATAATAATATATTACTAAATTAATATTTGTATTTTAATATCAATACTTGTTTTCAGAAAAAATATCTAATTATTTAAAAGTATTTTTTTATTAACCTTATTAATATTTTTTACTTTGTTTTAATTAGTATAATATATATATTTAAAAAAAATATATAAAAATATATATACTGTGTGTATATATATATATATATATATATATATATATATATTATATAAATGAAAATGAGATTTCTGTAGATAGAAAACTACAAAAAATAATCAGTTTGTTGTCTTGTACATTTTTATAAATAATAAATTTTTTTATTAATATTAACATATAACTAAAATAATAGTAACAGACTGATATTAATATTTGTTTTCACCGAAAATATCTTTTTTTTTTACCCTACTGACAAATTGTTTCATTTTTATCATTTAATTTTTACGTTTTGTTTATAGTTCAATTATGCAACTATGCACTTGGAAATTCATTTTGGAAAGCTGGACAAAATACATATCAAAGAATTTTTTTCTTTTTTCCCCCAAGAATAAGAAACTGATAAGAAACTAATTTGACCGTTAGCATTTAATATCAGATTTAATATAAAGCTAAACTCATATTTTGTGTTTTTCTTTCAAAAGGCAACAGTTCAGGTCTTTACATGGAGAAAATGGAAGCCCTGATGAACAGCACTGGACAGGTACATCTCTGTGATTTATTATTACATTATTGCTTTATTACCCACAATGCATCAGTACACCCAGAATACGTTAAAAATAGCCATTAGTAGCTAGTTGCACAAGTACAAAGCATATATTTAAACAGATTAATTGATTAGAAAGAGTATAATTGTTTGCGTTTGTGCCTGCGCAGCATCACTTGAACGCGACCTGGATGTCGCTGACCCGCTCCGAGTGTTTGGAGTGGGGCGGTCAGCTGCTCGGACCAGCCTGTGAATACGTCCCTGATATCACGCTGATGTCCTTCATTCTGTTCTTCGGCACATACACCTGCTCCATGGGCCTGAAGAAGTTCAAAACCAGCAGATTTTTCCCAACTACGGTACACTAACACACACACGTCATCATCACACATTAATAAGGATCTTGATGGGGTTATATACTGTACTCATGAGGATGTAGGAAAACCGACGCACGCACGCACACACACTTTAAGCTTCAATCTGAAAGTCATTGCTTTTGAATTAAACCGATCTTTTGGTTTGGCAGCTGTAATGGAAAATGGCCCATCACTGATCCTTACAAAAATGCTGCAGCATATTACCAATCTGCACTCATTAAAACATTGTAAATCTCCATTAATCTCCACTAATTAGAGATTACAGATTTAAAGATTATAGTTTTCACTTTTGATTCTGGTATTTAGTGTGCATTTCTGCTCTGTGATCAGTGGTGAATTTCTGTTTGAATTCTTCATTTGACATTTTTGATTGCAGATCATTATTATATTAGTTTATTATAGCTCTTTTGTTATATTATTGCTCTTTTGTATATATCTGTTAGTCATTCGTTTCATTCATCTATCCATCCATCTGTCCTGATGTTGAAATGCCCGTGTTGTTTGTACATTATCTGTACTGTGTCATGTGATCTTCCCATGTGAATTCTCATGCTGAATGGTTGTTTACATTTTGCAGATCCGCAAACTGATCAGTGATTTTGCCATTATTCTCGCCATTTTTATCTTCTGTGGTGTGGACGCCCTGGTCGGCGTCAATACGCCCAAACTAATAGTGCCAAAGTGAATTCAAGGTGTGTATTTGTGTCGAAAAGGTTTAATCTCTGTGTTGAAAAGGACCCATCTATGTTACAGTAATCCTTTAATAGTGCCACATTATACCTTCAAACTGCTCATTGATGTACGACACTTGAATACTGTGTGTGTGCGCTCACAAACAGACAAGAATTAAGACTTCTGTGGTCGTATTGTTGCAACAAAATCTGTATTGACTCAAGCTGAATCAATATAGCTTCCACTTCATATTAGCTTTTACTAGTACTGTTAACAACCCATAATACATGTTATATGCATAACAGATCAATAGATACTTGAATTTAAAATCTTGTTATAATGCAATTTGAATATACATAAACTATATTAAATATATATTGTATTATATAATGTTTACTAATAATGTTTTCTTGTCATGCTTAAAAAAGTATAATTAAATATATAATATGTATACATTCATATATAAAATATATGATTTTAAAATTAATATAACCTATATATTTGTGTATATATATATATATATTATAACTTTATAATATTGTTAATATTATATAAATATATAATATATTCAAAAAATCATATATATATATATATATATATATATATATATTAAAAGATAATGATATATAATGTAAAATGTAATAGAAAAAGTAATTAAAATATTTAATATAAATATATGAAATGGTTAATGTGCAATTGATATAACATGTGTATATATATATATATATATATAATATATATATATACACATATACATATATATATATATATATATATATATATATATATATACACATATACATATATATATATATATATATATATATATATATATATATATATATATATATATATATATATATATATATATATATACACAATGAGCAGTTTGATGAATTTCTAAGTTATAATTTTTATATATATATATATATATATTATAACTTAGACATTTTATAATTTTATATAAATAATAAATATATTAATACATTATATAATTACATTATTTATGTACATTATATTCAATACATTATTTATATAATATTATATAATTTGTATGTCATAATATGTATATATATATATATATATATATATATATATATACACATATTACATTTATAAAGAAAATAAATAGAAGTATAGTATAGTATAGTATAGTATAGTATAGTATAGTATAGTATAGTATAGTATTGACCATTTCACAAGATGTAAACAACACTGGTCCAGAAGCACTTCCTGTTTCATTTTTTTAACACTACATAAAAGCTGGGATAAAATACAACCAACAGAACATTTAAAATTGAATCAAAAAGTTAAACAAACATCTTTAAGATGTTTTCTTTACATGTGAAATAAAGAAAACGGTTACAAACTGAAACAGGAAGTGTTTCTGGACCAGTGTTGTTTACATCTGGTGAAATGGTCTATAGTATAGTATAGTATAGTATAGTATAGTATAGTATAGTATAGTAATATGATTAACATCATATGATCGAGACCTGCGGGATTATATCTTTAAATTTTTAATTATCCTGTTTTCTACCCTAAATAGCCGACGAGTCCCCATCGTGGATGGTTTATTCCACCATTTGGAGGAAACCCTTGGTGGGTTTGCCTGGTGTCGGTGTTACCTGCTCTCCTGGTCACCATCCTCGTCTTCATGGACCAGCAGATCACAGCCGTCATCGTCAACCGCAAGGAGCACAAACTCAAGGTACTGTTGTGGAATATTATCTGGGATTATCATCAGAGGATTACACCGGCACACGCAGGCAGCTGTTCTGCACGCAAACTATTACTGTTTTACCCCAGACAGGAATTACATTTCAAAAACAAGTTGGTGTTTAATACGGAAAAGCACTGTTGTTTATTTGACATTATTTTTCCCATTTGAGTGCAGAAGGGAGCTGGGTACCACCTCGACCTGTTCTGGGTCTCGATTCTGTTGATTTTGTGTTCGTTCATGGGCCTGCCCTGGGTACGTAGCGGCGACCGTCATCTCCATCGCGCACATAGACTCCCTCAAGATGGAAACTGAGACCTCAGCGCCTGGGGAACAGCCCAAATTCCTTGGAGTCAGGTAAAGGAAAAAGACAAATTACATTTTAATCTTGCTCAAGACTATGTAGAATTCAGAAACCCTTGTTATTAGTGACACCTGTGGCCGTTAAGTGAACTGCAACCAGCAACTTATTGCTCAAGCTCACACGTAACGTACAAGTGACTGAGTGTAAGTCAATGCCCCGATAAACTCACGGCGAAGTTATTTTTCGTTCTTTGCTTAGAAGAACATGTAAATATATGTGTGTTTCCTCTTAATAACAAAATAAACACACAACAATAACAAGCAGCAGTTAAGAAAGTATCTGAGCATAGAGATGTGGGTGTTTGCACCAGATCTGTGAATCACTGGCATCATGTCAGGAGAGCATATTAAAATTACACTGTTATGATAGTTTGACTAAAACGTATATTTGAGACTATACAGACTACATCTGGTTATAGTTTGAATGAATCTTTTTCGCTGCATGACACATTGAAATTACAGTACAGGATAGTACAATTGTACAGAACATTGTATAAACATTTTGTGTCATTGAACGGAAGAGAGGCTCATAGATAACTTAGGAAGTTGGGGAAGATCTGTTTTTTTAAAGTTCCTTGTAAGCTGTTCACACATTGGTAATAAAAAACGATTAATTAATTACAATTCTTACATATGGCCCCTTTAAATCATTGTAAACTGTATTTAAACTATGCAAAACATGATTACGGCATTCGTCACTGTGTCTGTGTTTATCAAGTTCTTTCTAAATTCTGACCAATCACAACCGATTAAACAAGTTGTGTTTAATATACTGTACCACTATGTATCCTAACAACCTTGTATTTTTGTTCTCGGTTTCAGTTACAGATATCTTAAAAGTCCTAAATAAAGATACATTTACTTTGTACATTTACCTGTACATTTACAATTACTTTTCTGAACAAAGTTTCAAAATCAGTGTTGTTCTAGTTTACTAAAATTTTAACTTTAAAATCATTTTTGTTTCCTTGCAGTAAAATAAATGTTAATTGAAATAAAATAAAATATAAAAACACTTAAACTTTATTATTTCAGCTAATTGCAAGGCAGCATTTCTCATTTTCATTTAGTTGAATACTTAATATACTAAAATAATTACTAAAATAAAAAACTATATATACGCATTTTTAAAAATGTGTCTAATAAAAATTATAAAAATGACTAAAACTTTAACTAAAATTATAATGAAAACAGAAAATATAAAAACTAGGGCTGTCAAACGATTAATCGCAACTAGATCGCATCCAAAATAAAAGTTTGTGTTTACATAATATTTGTGGGTGCACTGTGTATAACTATTTTGTATATATATATATATATATATATATATATATATATACATACACATGCATATATATATTTAAGAAAAAAATATTTTAATATTAATATATAATATAAATTATATATAAATCTTTATACAGTATATACATGAAAATATTTCTTAAATATATACAAGCATGTGTGTGTATTTATATATATATATAAAATAATTATACATAGTGCACCCACATATTATGTAAACACAAAACTTTTATTTTGGATGCAATTAATTCGATTAATCGTTTGACAGCCTAATAAAACATGAATAAAAGCTATAATAATATCTCAACAACACTGATCAAAGTTAAGTGAGTTTATGCTTAAAACAAGAAATAATAAACTTAATTCAACGGTAAAATTAAGACTGTTTGTTTCGTTTTAAGCATAACTTTTTGACTAAATCAGAAAACAAGTCATTTTGCTTCTCAAGTAAATGTATCTTGATTTGAGAATGTTTACATATTTGTACTGGAAAATATGACACAAATACTAAGAAAGAAATATGCATTTTTAAAAGGAGGATATCTACAAAAAATTATATGGTTGATATAATAGTGAAACATAAACAATATAATTTAATGACAGCAAATGAGATATACACAAAATTGTGCAATATTTTTTCACAGTGTATTTCAGAAGTAGTTTATCCATTAACATTTATTATCCATTGACTTTCACAAGAAGGAAGTTACACTCCCATTTCATCGGCCACGCAGACATTATCAGTCGATGCTTATAATCCCAAAAATGACTGAATATCTCAAATAAAATATCTGATAAATCATATATTGCTTTATTGTGTCACATAACATCATCTAGATTCAGTTAATGTTCACTTGACCGTGGCTCATGCTCGTTTTGTCGATTCTTTCTCCTGCAGAGAGCAGAGAGTCACGGGAACAATGGTGTTCATTTTGACGGGCCTGTCGGTTTTAATGGCCCCCGTTCTGAAGGTTTGAACTTTTATATTTCATAAACTCTATCTATACTGTCTTTTCACATTCTGACACTAAGAGATTAGGAGAGAATGTTACAAAACAAGCCCTGTGAAATGAAAATAGTCGTGTCACGGTGGATTTGGAGTTCATGTGTACTGCTAAAAGTTGACAAAACACACTTTTTTAGCTTTAGATGTACATATTTATCTTCTTTTTTTTTCTTCTGGGAAAATTGACCAAACTTATGAATGACTCATGACTGTGGTTTGTAATATCAGGAAGCAAATCATGATTCATAGCTGTGATGTAAACTAAAGAATATTTGAGAAAATATGATTTGTGTCTACAAAATAGTTTTTAGGGTATTTTCGAGCTTTTCTAGTTATTTGAAAAGAATGAATTATAAGGCTTATATAACTCATGCCCTTATCCAGATCTCCATGAATCTGACACTTTATTTCTAAATTCTATATTTGATATCAGAACTAATTTTTTTATTATTATTGTATTTTTTTATTATATTTATTGTACATTTTCAAATTTTCAGACAAATAGACAATACAATCACAGGACAGAACCAAACACATAAAAAAAAGATATCAGAACTAATAAAAAAGCACCATGGTACTTCGTTTTTTTGCTATTTAATGTCTTATTCATCATATATAAGGGTATTTGCATGCACAAAAATATTTTTCTGGACATGTACCATAGTACTTTAATATTAAAGGAAGTACCATGTAAACACTGTAGTATGTGGTTTGTTCAGTATGAAAATACCATCTGATACGTTTTAGGAAACCATGGTATATTTGTGATAGATGTTCAAAAACCCAGTTTTTTTAGAGGTTAGTGCAGTTACTGCCCCCTGCTGGACATTTACTTTGTAAACATCACGATTTGGTAAAGAGGATATTGACCTCTGAATGGGATAAAACTCCAGGATGCGAGATGAGACAGAGGCTTTCATTGCTGTGAGCTTTTTGTCAATAACACAAATTCTGTTTCATTAGAAACTGTTTGCTTTGCACAAATCTCCTTTTGGAGCATATTATGTTGACAAGGTTGGGATTTGGGGTGTGTTCGGTGGACATAACTTTTTGTCTTCAAGTAACTATTGATTCTGTATGTGTGTACAATATGTGTTTGAAGACATATGACAGCAGTATTCTGTATATAATGCTCATGTGTTTGATCTCTGCAGTTCATTCCTATGCCCGTCCTGTACGGCGTATCCTCTACATGGGTGTCGCCTCTCTCAATGGCGTCCAGGTGAGTGTCGTGTTACTGTTCGGCAGAGAAAGCCCCTAATCATGCTGACTACCTGATCTCCACTCTAGCCTGGGAACCCGACCGATTCCAGAACTTGATCTAAGTTCAGGAAAGTCGGGATAAGTCAGACATATAGGATTTTCAGGGTGTAATATGCCTAGCTATACCATACCTAGAGGACAGAGTTGGACATCTAAATGTTTGTTTTATTAACAGTGCTTGCTGTTAAACCTTTGATGCAGAACAAGTTGTTGGCAAAAACATACTAAAACACGTTCAAACTACTTTGCATGTGTTATTCATTCAGATTCCCACAATAGTTTGCATACGCTTTGCATTTCTATTTTATTTTAATGTTTTGCTTCTCTTTCAATAAAATGTAATACTCTTAAATATATATTTTAACATTGACATGTTATGTATTTTAAATATATTTTATTCTTTAGCTTTTCTTTCAATAAATGGTAAAACTCTTAAATATATCTATTAAAGATATATTTGTATAATTTACATATGTATTTAATTAAAAAGATTTTTAAATAATTATAAATACAATTATTTTCAATAATTATAAATATAATTGTAATATTTATTTATTGTATAATTAATATATTATATATATATTATATATATATATATATATACATATATATATATATATATATATATATATATATATATCAAATGTATGTATTTTATTTTTTATGTTTATTTAATATAGGTTAATAATATAGGTATTTCATATAATGAAAAAATCTTTATTATGCTTTTTAAATTATATATGCAATTAAAAATGTTATATAAATATAAAAATATATATATATATATATATATATATATATATATATATATATATATATTATAATTAATTTATACATACATTTGACAGCCCTAAATATATATATTTAGGGATGTCAAATGATTAATCATGATTAATCGCATCCAAAATAAAAGTTTTTATTTACATAATATGTGTGGGTGCACTGTGTATAATTATTTTATATTCATGAATACACACACATGCTTGTATAAATTTAAGAAATATTTGCATGTATATAGATTTATATATAATTTATATTATATTACATATTATATTATATTAAATATTATATTATAAATAAATAAAAAATATTATAAATCATATTTTTTCTTAAATAAACATGCATATGTGTGTGTGTTTATATATATATATATATATATATATATATACACACAAAATAATTATACACAGTGCACCCACACATATTATGTAAATGCAAACTTTTATTTTGGATGTGATTAATTGTGATTAATCATTTGACAGCCCTAAAAATAATAAATATATATATATATATATATATGATTTATGATTTTTAGATTTTTGTGGGGGGAAACAGGTTGTCTGCCTCTGAATAATCTAAAACAATGAATAAACATTTCTGTGTGTGTGTGTGTAGTTTATGGATCGTCTGCAGCTCTTGTTGATGCCAGCGAAACACCAACCAGATCTGATCTACCTGAGACACGTACCGCTCAGACGGGTTCACTTGTTCACCTTCTTACAGGTGTGTGTGTGTGTGTGTGGTCACATGCTCATCCTCATTCAAGGCTCATCTCTATAGCTTTAGTGCTGTATATGCATCATTATTGTGTGTGTTCTGTGCACAGGTGCTCTGTTTGGCCCTCCTGTGGATCCTGAAGTCAACGGTAGCAGCCATCATCTTTCCCGTCATGGTGAGTATGTGATTTGCAAACAAAAATAATGCTTCCATCTGATACTGAATTGCACACAAAACTGGAAAACTAATCAGGTCAGCAAACAACTTTTGTTCTCTAGTTTTTAAGACATTGCACACATCATACTACATCTATTCTGACCTCTGATTAACAGTCTATACTTGTTTAGCAAGTAAAAGACCTTTAATATAATTATAAAAACATCCTCTTTCAGGTCGTGGTTCACATTTTGAGTCATATTTTATTGAGAGGAGTACCTAACTTAACTCAAACTGATTGAGCCATCTCTATCATCTGGTTAGGTATATTATAACCAAAAAAATCCACTAGATTTCACAGTGTCAATCAACAGCACTTGTCACATGTCTTTTAACATGGATGTCAGAAACAAAAAAATCACCCCAGCCATGTGAACTGTTTTTGGTGAAATTTTGCTAGCTAATCATTTGGTAACACTTTACAATAAGGTTCATTAGTTACTACATTAGTTAACATTAACAAAGAATGAACAATACTTTTCCAGCATTTGTTAATCTTTGGTAATGTTAATTTCAACATTTACTAATACTTTATTAAAATCTTGTTAACATTAGTTAATGCAGTGTGAACTAACATGAACAAACAATGAACAGCTAGATTTGTATTAACTAACGTTAACAAAGAATAACAAATACAGTAACAAATGGTTAGTTCATGCTAGTTAATGCATGAACTAATGTTTAATAAATGAACCTTATTGTAAAGTGTTACCAAGCATTTTTTTTTTTTTTTTTTTTTTACATATTACACTGTAGGAGTCAATAATTATTCAAAAACATGCTCAACCAAAAGGTTGATTTGGCACATATCACCCACCTTTTTGAGAATGGACATTACAATGCGCTATTAAACTTGGTTGTAATTCAAGTATGTTTTGGAATAAAGACCTAAGTTTAGTCTTGTTTTAAAGACAACACTCAGCAGATTATTGGTGAAGTAAAAGCACTTCAAAAAATAAAAGTATGAAAAAGTTATGGAAGTTTTAAATTTACATTAAATCAAATATACTGTACTAACATTTATTTTCTTTTATATAAAATATATATTTTACAAAATATTTTTTCCTATAAAATTACTATAAAATCAAAGCCATATATCTAACCAAGTTGTGTTCCAAATTTGAAGTTGATATCACAAAAATTGAAGTTCTCATGAGATTTTGTTTAGGCGTAATACCAAAAATGACAAATTCCATTGAATTTAATTGTATGCATTCTGCTGTAACAAATTAAATAAATAAATTTCTGTCCAAATATCACTAAAATATGGAACCTTGAGACTCAGACCTTTGTGACAATGTGTTTTGTCAAGACTAGAAAAGGTTTTAATCATAAATTATGATGGGCAATGAAAAAGTATGGCAAAGTATGTGTATGAATTCTCAACCATTAGTTAGATGCCGATATTTAAAAAATTATGGGATGTGTTGGAAAAAAAAATACATTGAGTGTGGTTACTAGCGACATAAGAAGATAAGAAATGTAAACCAAAAAATTTCCATCACTTTTTTCTTGATGCGGACCTCAAAGGGTTGTTAATGATTTTTACAAATAAACAATAATTTCTATATTGTTTTAAGAAGAACACTCAAAGCAACTTGGGTTTACGTTATTATCCATACATCATTTTTTAGAAAACCCAAATATGAGTATCAAATATGATACATCAGGCTTTCTCTCAATCCTCATTGTATTTCCATTATATGTTGGACTCCCATAAAAAAACTGGAGATTTCATCTTAAAAATAAGCATTTAAATACCATCATACTAAGAGATATCATTGGGAGATATACAGTAGAGACAGCTGATATTTATATGCATTTATGTAAGTACAGTAGTCATATAACATTATACAGAAAAAATCTAATTTATGTTAGAACTGCTTCATATTCTCACTATATGAGCCATAAAAGCCTGATGTGACCCTCAACAAAAAGAAACGCAAATGCAAACTTTTGTCTAAAGGCTAAATAAACCATTCATCTTGTTTAGTTTCTGGTTATTAAGTCATATGTCAGGCTTTACAGGGTTAATACAGCCAATACTAGTTCTTTTGCATGCGCCTGAGATCTCTTTCTGTTGGTTTTCTAGATTCTTGCGTTGGTCGTGGTGAGAAAGGCCATGGATTATGTGTTCTCGCAGCACGATCTCAGTTACCTGGATGACGTCATGCCCGAGAAAGACAAGAAGAAGAAAGAGGATGAGAAGAAGAAGAAGAAAAAGAAAGGAAGCATCGACAGTGACATGAACGACGTGAGTGGAATCTCTTTATTTGTGCCATTAGAACTGGTGTTGCTGTAAAACTCCAGCGGTAAGAATATCCCAACCCTGCGTTCACAGTCGGATTTCCCAGCCAATGAGAATGTTCCCAGCATAAAGATCTCCATGGAGACCATGGAACAGGATCCGGTGCTGGGAGAAGCCCTCAGACAGTGAGTAAACACACAGGGTTTCACTCGGCCTCGGGCAGGGCTGTTCCTAACAACTCAAATAATGGCTCTTCCCTCCCCTCTTCTCCGCTGTCGTCACACACTCCTTCGTGATCTCTCCAGATAACATCTCTAAATCCAGTCTTTCTCCTTGTTTATGGTGTTGCTTGGTTTCCTGGCCTGTGTGGATCAATAATCCGTTCTTAACCGATAACAAATGCTTAATCACTGTAGTGTGGATGTATTAATAAAGTCAACATGCATTCAAAACGGCCTTGTTTACTTTCCCATTGCATGATTCATTCCAAAGAAAAAATATGTTTGTTCCTTAATCTTTCATCAAAATAACTTTTTTGTCTGATGTCATCAAGCCCTCTTATTTCTTCGATCTCTCCAAGCACCAGGACTTATTGTGGTCTATAGGGATGGGAATTATGTGGATTTTAATGATTAGCAAGATCAGGTCGCTAACGGTTGCATTGAAGATACTTTTTGCATTTTTTGTAAAATGCAATGTACGGTGTTTGATAAAACAAGACACCTGTTACCCCGTTGAACATACTGTTCAAAAGTTTAGGATCAGTAAGAAATAAAAATCAAGTCAATACCTGTTTTCACTCACATTACAGGAGTAAATTGGGTTGCTATTGCTAACATATTCTCATGTTGACTTTATCTGGATAGCTTGTGGGTCTGAATTTCCTGTTCTTTACTACCTCTTTTTATTCTAACTACTAACCAATCAACTCCTTTTCAGCTGCATCATAACCCCTTTATATGAACCCTCTAAGATTTGATCATCTATATTAACAGTATGTTTGTTTGTTTCTTATAGGAAATAAGCCCATGTCCTTCCTCACTCCCTACTGATGGAAAGCACTTTTTCCCTTCTGTGAGCTATGTCAAGGTAAGTGTGTGTGTGTTTTAGTATCACTATTAGAAAGGATTGTATGATAATATCAGTTTTTAAATGCAAGATATTTAAAGTGTTACCTGAAGTATACTTGCAATTTAGCTGAATCAAAAATACCTACAGTATAGGATATCTTTAGTTGGACTTCAGCACTATTTCCAGATAACTAAAGAAAGATTAGGTGTTCCAATCTAGCAGACTTTAATGGACAAGTTCGGTATTTTACAATTAAAGCCCTGCTTTAAGATTGTTTCTGATGAAATGGAATGGTTAAGATTGTTTTTCAGACGAATGCTGCTGTCCCGAGAATTTTCGGATTTTGTGGTAGCACCCCCACACCTCTACAATAGAGAGTCTAAAGGCCGTGTGTCCACCGAAGTGTTTTTATTAAGTGTTCTGAAAACGCTAGACGCTCTGCTGAAGACGCCGTGCTTTGGGCGCTTGAGAGCGTTTTGGCAGCACAGCTTTTTTCCGTTGAGACATGACGTTGCTATGATACAGAATATCCGCAGCACAGTTTACTTGTTCTGATTTCACAGTTAATTTATTTCATACTAAAAATTTATTTTTCATCCATTTTGTTCGGTTAGCTCTGCTGGTTGATGTCGTTGTACAGAATGTTGTGACAGTTGGTTGGTGTGGTTTAGTCCCGCCCCTCCTCCACTGTGATTGGACGGCTGCGTAAGAATTGACTGTGATGAACGCTGCATTTTACCCAAAGTTGAATATTTTTCTGGGCGCTTCAGCGTGAAAAAAAACGTTCAGCGCCTCGTTACGCTCATGGCGTTTAAAAACGCAGCACACCCAATGAAAACATACACCAGGTGCATGAAAAAAAGCTTTGGCTGTGTGTCCACCAAAGCGTTTTTAGCCAGCTGAAAACGCCAGACACTCTGCTGAAGACGCCGTGATTTGGGCGCTTGAGACCGTTTTGGCAGCGCAGCGTTTTTTCCGTTGAGGCGTTTCGTTGTTATGATACAGAATATCCACAGAAGTTTGACAGTTAGTTGGTGTGGGCATTAGTCCCGCCCCTCCTACACTGTGATTGGACGGCTGGGTAAAAAGTGGACCGTGATGAGCGCTGCGTTTTATCCAAAGTTGAACATTTTTCAACTCTCGCGACCAGTAAAAACGCTGGGCGCTCGGCGCTTCAGCCGCGAAAACGCTCAGCGCCTCATTAC
>JAQIUQ010002249.1:0-40000 GCA_030378365.1 Hybognathus amarus
CTTAAATGTTACTTGGTTCAGTTACGTATTGCTTGATGAATGAGGACTAGCATCTAATGAATAAGTACTAGTATCTAATAAATAAGGACTAGTTTCTAATGAATAAGTACTAGTATCTTTAAAAAGGTACTAGTACCTAAAGAATAAACACTAGTATCTAAAGAAAAGGCACTAGTATCTAAAGAATAAGCACTAGTAGCTAATGAATAAGTACTAGTACTTAATGGAATAGATACTAGTATCTAAAAAATAAGTACTAGTAGCATGAAAATAGAGACTAGTAGGTTAAAATGATTAAATGTTAAAACGGCTTGCCATACTCTATCTGTCGTTTCGACTAGTCACAATTACGTTACAGATATCTTAAATGATAATACAAACTATCCAAAATGTAATTACGACTAGAAAGACGTTGTTGATATCTACAATGTTAATTACGAATAGTCAAACTTAGCTTTTAAATGTTAAAAGGGCTTGCCATACAGAAGTGTAGGCTCAGAGAGACACTCAACATTTTCAAACCAAAATATCTGACTTTCTGTGGGTCCTAGCTCATGAGTGTAAATTAGAAAGTTGTCCGGCTTGAGGAGAATATATGAATATATGAAACGATGAGATCAACATGTGTACTGAGTTTCATATTATTACATGCAAGCGTGTTTGATTTATGGACCAAGTTTTTGGACCCCGTTCCAGGGGGCGCTGTCTAGCCCCCTTGCCACACCCGGGTACCATCTTCAGCCCGGCTCTGATGGCTGTGGGATCTGACCTGTGTGCAAAGTTTCAAGAGTTTTCAAACCCGTTAAGGGCCCCAAAAGCCGCTAAGAGTCTCAAAATCATCAAAAAAAAGGAATGTTAAAGTTTGATGCGTTGCTATGGCAACATTATCTTAGATATTGAATAATGCTTTCACAGCTCTTCATCTGGCGTGTGTTTACATTATACACATGAAGTTTGAAGCAAATCGGGTAAAAGTAAGAGTGCGATTTCAAAGCATTTTGAAAGTGAAACACTTTCTGCTGCCAGTTGGTGGCGCTATATATTTGACTCACATCCATGTGATCGACCTCTTACAACGAACACACTGCTGAAGTTTCATCAAGATCAGTTAATGTATGCAGAAGTTTTAACACACTTCCTTTTTGATTTATTTACTTACTTTTTGATTTATGGACCAAGTTAATTTAATTAATACACTAATTATATAAAACTATTGTCAATGCACTACAATTAAACAGGTTATATGCCTTTACTTATAAAAAAATAAAAATAAAAACTTATTTAAAAAATACCAGGCTTAAGAAATGTATTTACTTTAGCAGGCCAGACACACAGTGAAATGATTAAGCCCCCTCCCCCTACACACACACACAGAGACTGTGTGTCAGAAGACTCAAAATCACACACACACACAGACTGTGTGACAGGCCTAGGCTCAGAAAGAGCATGATCATATTCAAACTACAATATCTGACTTTCTGTGGGTTTGAGCTTATTATTGTTAATTAGAAAGTTGTTTGGCTTGAATAGAACAATATACACGGCAAGTTTTGTAATTGTCAGTAAAACTAACCAAGTTATAACACACTTTATGTGTCCTTTTTTAGTCAAAAAAATCCGCCACGGCCAAACCGTTCGAGATATCACAAATCCGTCCGGAATTTAGCATCCTCAATGTCTTGACTTCATGCACACCGAGTTTGGTGGTGATTGGTAACAGCATGGGTTGTAATTTGATGTTTTTCTCAGGACATTTATTTAAAAAAAAAAACATAATTCCCGACTTCCGTTTGAACTGTCGTAAAACTTAGAGCACGAAAGTTGTTTGGCCTGATGTGATCTATGAGTGTACCGAGTTTCATATTAATCCATGCACGTGTGTTTGATTTATGGACAAATGTTCGAATCCCTAAAAGAATGCATCCTAAAAGAATGGTAAAGTTTGATGCGTCGCCACGGCAACAGTTTCAAAGATATCAAGAATCCATTCATAGGTCTTCATCTGCCGTGTATTTACATTATACAGATGAAGTTTGAAGCAAATCGGGTAAAAATAAGAGGGTGATTTCAAAGCATTTTGAAAGTGACACACTTCCTGCTGCCAGTTGGTGGCGCTATAACTTTGACTCACAATAGTCACATCCATGTGATCGTCCTCTTACAGCGAACGCACTGCTGAAGTTTCATCCAGATCAGTTAATGTATGCTGAAGTTATGACACACTTCCTGTTTCACGTTTCTCGCCATAGTTTCGTTTCCTCGCCACGGCCAAACCGTTCGAGATATCAAAAATCCCCACACAAACTTTCATCCTCAATGTCTTGACTTCACGCTGACCGAGTTTCGTCGAATTTGGATCAGAGCTCTCAGGAGGAGTATTTAAAAGTTCATTGCGTGTGTTTTACAAAAAAACCTCAATAGCCGACTTCCTGTTGGGCTGGGGTAAAAAGTAAGAACGCGAGGTATAGATGAAATTCTGCTATCGACATGTGTACCGAGTTTCATATTATTACATGCAAGTGTGTTTGAGTTATGGACCAGGTGTTCGGACCCCATTCCAGGGGGCGCTGGCGAGCCGCCCTGCCACGCCCGGGTACCAGCTTCAGCCCGGCTCTGATGGCCGCGGGTTCTGACCCCGTGTGCAAAGTTTCAAGAGTTTTCGAGCATGTTAAGGGCCCCAAAAAGTGCCCGAATAGTCGCTAGAAAAAAAAGAAAAAAAAAAAATATAATATATAGCTGCGAGCAGCGATTGCGGGCCCAAGCCGGTGGCACCGCAACCCCGGTGCCTAAAGGCACCGGGATGGCGGTACCGCCCGGCTTTGGCCCTCATGCTCGCTGCTCGCAGCTATATTTATGTGTATGTGTGTGTGTGTGTGTGTGTGTGTATATGTGTGTGTGTGTGTGTGTATATATATATATATATATATATATATAAAGCCGGTGGCACCGCCACCTTGGTGCCTTTAGGGTTATTCTGCACGACGTGCAGAAACGTAACCCCTGCTTTGGAATACATACTAGTATGTATTCCACAATTGGAATACATACTAACATACTAGTCAGAACTGAATAGTTGATATCTGAATGACAGATCACCATAGAAGTCACTGGAAAAAATGTGACTAGTAACAAAAGAATAGTTACTAGTCACCATTGAAATAAGTACTAGTGTCTAATGAATAAGTACTAGTATCTATTTAATAGGTACTAGCATCTAATGAATAAGTACTAGTAACTAATTAATAAGCATTGGTATGTAATGAATAAGGACTAGCATCTAATGAATAAGTACTAGTATCTAATAAATAAGGACTAGTGTCTAATGAATAAGTACTAGTATCTTTAAAAAGGTACTAGTACCTAAAGAATAAACACTAGTATCTAAAGAAAAGGCACTAGTATCTAAAGAATAAGCACTAGTAGCTAATGAATAAGTACTAGTACTTAATGGAATAGATACTAGTATCTAAAAAATAAGTACTAGTAGCATGAAAATAGAGACTAGTAGGTTAAAATGATTAAATGTTAAAACGGCTTGCCATACTCTATCTGTCGTTTCGACTAGTCACAATTACGTTACAGATATCTTAAATGATAATACAAACTATCCAAAATGTAATTACGACTAGAAAGACGTTGTTGATATCTACAATGTTAATTACGAATAGTCAAACTTAGCTTTTAAATGTTAAAAGGGCTTGCCATACAGAAGTGTAGGCTCAGAGACACTCAACATTTTCAAACCAAAATATCTGACTTTCTGTGGGTCCTAGCTCATGAGTGTAAATTAGAAAGTTGTCCGGCTTGAGGAGAATATATGAATATATGAAACGATGAGATCAACATGTGTACTGAGTTTCATATTATTACATGCAAGCGTGTTTGATTTATGGACCAAGTTTTTGGACCCCGTTCCAGGGGGCGCTGTCTAGCCCCCTTGCCACACCCGGGTACCATCTTCCCGGCTCTGATGGCTGTGGGATCTGACCTGTGTGCAAAGTTTCAAGAGTTTTCAAACCCATTAAGGGCCCCAAAAGCCGCTAAGAGACTCAAAATCATCAAAAAAAAGGAATGTTAAAGTTTGATGCGTTGCTATGGCAACATTATCTTAGATATTGAATAATGCTTTCACAGCTCTTCATCTGGCGTGTGTTTACATTATACAGATGAAGTTTGAAGCAAATCGGGTAAAAGTAAGAGTGTGATTTCAAAGCATTTTGCAAGTGAAACACTTTCTGCTGCCAGTTGGTGGCGCTATATATTTGACTCACAATAGTCACATCCATGTGATCGGCCTCTTACAACGAACACACTGCTGAAGTTTCATCAAGATCAGTTAATGTATGCAGAAGTTTTAACACACTTCCTTTTTGATTTATGGACCAAGTTAATTTAATTAATACACTAATTATATAAAACTATTGTCAATGCACTACAATTAAACAGGTTATATGTCTTTACTTATAAAAAAATAAAAACAAAAACTTATTTAAAAAATACCAGGCTTAAGAAATGTATTTACTTTAGCAGGCCAGACACACAGTGAAATTATTAAGCCCCCTCCCCTACACACACACACAGAGACTGTGTGTCAAAAGACTCAATCACACACACACACAGACTGTGTGACAGGCCTAGGCTCAGAAAGAGCATGATCATATTCAAACTACAATATCTGACTTTCTGTGGGTTTGAGCTTATTATTGTTAATTAGAAAGTTGTTTGGCTTGAATAGAACAATATACACGGCAAGTTTTGTAACTGTCAGTAAAACTAACCAAGTTATAACACACTTTATGTGTCCTTTTTTAGTCAAAAAAATCCGCCACGGCCAAACCGTTCGAGATATCAAAAATCCGTCCGGAATATAGCATCCTCAATGTCTTGACTTCATGCACACCGAGTTTGGTGGTGATTGGTAACAGCATGGGTTGTAATTTGATGTTTTTCTAGGACAATTATTTAAAAAAAAAAAAACATAATTCCCGACTTCCCGTTTGAACTGTCGTAAAACTTAGAGCACGAAAGTTGTTTGGCCTGATGTGATCTATGAGTGTACCGAGTTTCATATTAATCCATGCACGTGTGTTTGATTTATGGACAAATGTTCGAATCCCTAAAAGAATGCATCCTAAAAGAATGGTAAAGTTTGATGCGTCGCCACGGCAACAGTTTCAAAGATATCAAGAATCCATTCATAGGTCTTCATCTGCCGTGTATGTACATTATACAGATGAAGTTTGAAGCAAATCGGGATAAAAATAAGAGGGTGATTTCAAAGCATTTTGAAAGTGACACACTTCCTGCTGCCAGTTGGTGGCGCTATAACTTTGACTCACAATAGTCACATCCATGTGATCGTCCTCTTACAGCGAACGCACTGCTGAAGTTTCATCCAGATCAGTTAATGTATGCTGAAGTTATGACACACTTCCTGTTTCACGTTTCTCGCCATAGTTTCGTTTCCTCGCCACGGCCAAACCGTTCGAGAATATCGAAAATCCCCACACAAACTTTCATCCTCAATGTCTTGACTTCTAGCTGACCGAGTTTTCGTCGAATTTGGATCAGAGCTCTAGGAGGAGTATTTAAAAGTTCATTGCGTGTGTTTTACAAAAAAACCTCAATAGCCGACTTCCTGTTGGGCTGGGGTAAAAAGCAAGAGCGCGAGGTATAGATGAAATTCTGCTATCGACATGTGTACCGAGTTTCATATTATTACATGCAAGTGTGTTTGAGTTATGGACCAGGTGTTCGGACCCCATTCCAGGGGGCGCTGACGAGCCGCCCTGCCACGCCCGGGTACCAGCTTCAGCCCGGCTCTGATGGCCGCGGGTTCTGACCCGTGTGCAAAGTTTCAAGAGTTTTCGAGCATGTTAAGGGCCCCAAAAGTGCCCGAATAGTCGCTAGAAAAAGAAAAAAAAAAAAAAAAAATAAAAAAAAAAATATATATATATATAAATATAGCTGCGAGCAGCGATTGCGCGGCCCAAGCCGGTGGCACCGCAACCCCGGTGCCTAAAGGCACCGGGATGGCGGTACCGCCGGCTTTGGCCCTCCATCGCTGCTCGCAGCTATATTATATATATATATGTGTGTGTGTGTGTGTGTTTATATATATATATATATATATATATATATATATATATAAAGCCGGTGGCACCGCCACCTTGGTGCCTTTAGGGTTATTCTGCACGACGTGCAAAAACGTAACCCCTGCTTTGGAATACATACTAGTATGTATTCCACAATTGGAATACATACTAACATACTAGTCAGAACTGAATAGTTGATATCTGAATGACAGATCACCATAGAAGTCACTGGAAAAAATGTGACTAGTAACAAAAGAATAGTTACTAGTCACCATTGAAATAAGTACTAGTGTCTAATGAATAAGTACTAGTATCTATTTAATAGGTACTAGCATCTAATGAATAAGTACTAGTAACTAATTAATAAGCATTGGTATGTAATGAATAAGGACTAGCATCTAATGAATAAGTACTAGTATCTAATAAATAAGGACTAGTGTCTAATGAATAAGTACTAGTATCTTTAAAAAGGTACTAGTACCTAAAGAATAAACACTAGTATCTAAAGAAAAGGCACTAGTATCTAAAGAATAAGCACTAGTAGCTAATGAATAAGTACTAGTACTTAATGGAATAGATACTAGTATCTAAAAAATAAGTACTAGTAGCATGAAAATAGAGACTAGTAGGTTAAAATGATTAAATGTTAAAACGGCTTGCCATACTCTATCTGTCGTTTCGACTAGTCACAATTACGTTACAGATATCTTAAATGATAATACAAACTATCCAAAATGTAATTACGACTAGAAAGACATTGTTGATATCTACAATGTTAATTACGAATAGTCAAACTTAGCTTTTAAATGTTAAAAGGGCTTGCCATACAGAAGTGTAGGCTCAGAGAGACACTCAACATTTTCAAACCAAAATATCTGACTTTCTGTGGGTCCTAGCTCATGAGTGTAAATTAGAAAGTTGTCCGGCTTAAGGAGAATATATGAATATATGAAACGATGAGATCAACATGTGTACTGAGTTTCATATTATTACATGCAAGCGTGTTTGATTTATGGACCAAGTTTTTGGACCCCGTTCCAGGGGGCGCTGTCTAGCCCCCTTGCCACACCCGGGTACCATCTTCCCGGCTCTGATGGCTGTGGGATCTGACCTGTGTGCAAAGTTTCAAGAGTTTTCAAACCCATTAAGGGCCCCAAAAGCCGCTAAGAGACTCAAAATCATCAAAAAAAGGAATGTTAAAGTTTGATGCGTTGCTATGGCAACATTATCTTAGATATTGAATAATGCTTTCACAGCTCTTCATCTGGCGTGTGTTTACATTATACAGATGAAGTTTGAAGCAAATTGGGTAAAAGTAAGAGTGTGATTTCAAAGCATTTTGCAAGTGAAACACTTTCTGCTGCCAGTTGGTGGCGCTATATATTTGACTCACAATAGTCACATCCATGTGATCGGCCTCTTACAACGAACACACTGCTGAAGTTTCATCAAGATCAGTTAATGTATGCAGAAGTTTTAACACACTTCCTTTTTGATTTATGGACCAAGTTAATTTAATTAATACACTAATTATATAAAACTATTGTCAATGCACTACAATTAAACAGGTTATATGTCTTTACTTATAAAAAAATAAAAACAAAAACTTATTTAAAAAATACCAGGCTTAAGAAATGTATTTACTTTAGCAGGCCAGACACACAGTGAAATTATTAAGCCCCCTCCCCCTACACACACACACAGAGACTGTGTGTCAGAAGACTCAATCACACACACACACAGACTGTGTGACAGGCCTAGGCTCAGAAAGAGCATGATCATATTCAAACTACAATATCTGACTTTCTGTGGGTTTGAGCTTATTATTGTTAATTAGAAAGTTGTTTGGCTTGAATAGAACAATATACACGGCAAGTTTTGTAACTGTCAGTAAAACTAACCAAGTTATAACACACTTTATGTGTCCTTTTTTTAGTCAAAAAAATCCGCCACGGCCAAACCGTTCGAGATATCAGGAAATCCGTCCGGAATATAGCATCCTCAATGTCTTGACTTCATGCACACCGAGTTTGGTGGTGATTGGTAACAGCATGGGTTGTAATTTGATGTTTTTCTAGGACAATTATTTAAAAAAAAAAAAACATAATTCCCAGACTTCCGTTTGAACTGTCGTAAAACTTAGAGCACGAAAGTTGTTTGGCCTGATGTGATCTATGAGTGTACCGAGTTTCATATTAATCCATGCACGTGTGTTTGATTTATGGACAAATGTTCGAATCCCTAAAAGAATGCATCCTAAAAGAATGGTAAAGTTTGATGCGTCGCCACGGCAACAGTTTCAAAGATATCAAGAATCCATTCATAGGTCTTCATCTGCCGTGTATGTACATTATACAGATGAAGTTTGAAGCAAATCGGGATTAAGAATAAGAGGGTGATTTCAAAGCATTTTGAAAGTGACACACTTCCTGCTGCCAGTTGGTGGCGCTATAACTTTGACTCACAATAGTCACATCCATGTGATCGTCCTCTTACAGCGAACGCACTGCTGAAGTTTCATCCAGATCAGTTAATGTATGCTGAAGTTATGACACACTTCCTGTTTCACGTTTCTCGCCATAGTTTCGTTTCCTCGCCACGGCCAAACCGTTCGAGATATCAAAAATCCCCACACAAACTTTCATCCTCAATGTCTTGACTTCTAGCTGACCGAGTTTCGTCGAATTTGGATCAGAGCTCTAGGAGGAGTATTTAAAAGTTCATTGCGTGTGTTTTACAAAAAAACCTCAATAGCCGACTTCCTGTTGGGCTGGGGTGAAAAGCAAGAACGCGAGGTATAGATGAAATTCTGCTATAGACATGTGTACCGAGTTTCATATTATTACATGCAAGTGTGTTTGAGTTATGGACCAGGTGTTCGGACCCCATTCCAGGGGGCGCTGACGAGCCGCCCTGCCACGCCCGGGTACCAGCTTCAGCCCGGCTCTGATGGCCGCGGGTTCTGACCCGTGTGCAAAGTTTCAAGAGTTTTCGAGCATGTTAAGGGCCCCAAAAAGTGCCCGAATAGTCGCTAAAAGAAAAAAAAAAAAAAAAAAAAAAAAAAAAAAAAAAAAATAATCGGAAGGAAAACAATAGGGCTCTGCGCCCTTTCAGGGCTTGGGCCCTAAAAAAAAAAAATAATCGGAAGGAAAACAATAGGGCTCTGCCGCCCTTTCAGGGCTTGGGCCCTAATAATCGGAAGGTAAACAATAGGGCTCTGCGCCCTTTCAGGGCTTGGGCCCTGAAAATAATTGGAAGGAAAACAATAGGGCTCTGCGCCCTTCAGGCTTGGGCCCTAAAAATAAATATAGCTGCGAGACAGCGATTGCGGGCCCAAGCCGGGTGGCACCGCGACCCCGGTACTTCAGTTACCTAAAGGCACCGGGATGGCGGTACCCGCCGGCTTTGGCCCTCCATCGCGGCTGCTCGCAGCTATATTTATATATATATATATATATATATATATATATATATATATATATATATATATATATATATATATTTATATATATATAAATATATATATATACATATATATATATATATATATAAAGCCGGTGGCACTGCCACCTTGGTGCCTTTAGGGTTATTCTGCACGACGTGCCAAAAACGTAACCCCTGCTTTGGAATACATACTAGTATGTATTCCACAATTGGAATACATACTAACATACTAGTCAGAACTGAATAGTTGATATCTGAATGACAGATCACCATAGAAGTCAATGGAAAAAATGTGACTAGAGTAACAAAAGAATAGTTACTAGTCACCATTGAAATAAGTACTAGTGTCTAATGAATAAGTACTAGTATCTATTTAATAGGTACTAGTATCTAATGAATAAGTACTAGTAACTAATTAATAAGCATTGGTATGTAATGAATAAGGACTAGCATCTAATGAATAAGTACTAGTATCTAATAAATAAGGACTAGTGTCTAATGAATAAGTACTAGTATCTTTAAAAAGGTACTAGTACCTAAAGAATAAACACTAGTATCTAAAGAAAAGGCACTAGTATCTAAAAGAATAAGCACTAGTAGCTAATGAATAAGTACTAGTACTTAATGGAATAGATACTAGTATCTAAAAATAAGTACTAGTAGCATGAAAATAGAGACTAGTAGGTTAAAATGATTAAATGTTAAAACGGCTTGCCATACTCTATCTGTCGTTTCGACTAGTCACAATTACGTTACAGATATCTTAAATGATAATACAAACTATCCAAAATGTAATTACGACTAGAAAGACGTTGTTGATATCTACAATGTTAATTACGAATAGTCAAACTTAGCTTTTAAATGTTAAAAGGGCTTGCCATACAGAAGTGTAGGCTCAGAGAGACACTCAACATTTTCAAACCAAAATATCTGACTTTCTGTGGGTCCTAGCTCATGAGTGTAAATTAGAAAGTTGTCCGGCTTGAGGAGAATATATGAATATATGAAACGATGAGATCAACATGTGTACTGAGTTTCATATTATTACATGCAAGCGTGTTTGATTTATGGACCAAGTTTTTGGACCCCGTTCCAGGGGGCGCTGTCTAGCCCCCTTGCCACACCCGGGTACCATCTTCAGCCCGGCTCTGATGGCTGTGGGATCTGACCTGTGTGCAAAGTTTCAAGAGTTTTCAAACCCATTAAGGGCCCCAAAAGCCGCTAAGAGACTCAAAATCATCAAAAAAAGGAATGTTAAAGTTTGATGCGTTGCTATGGCAACATTATCTTAGATATTGAATAATGCTTTCACAGCTCTTCATCTGGCGTGTGTTTACATTATACAGATGAAGTTTGAAGCAAATCGGGTAAAAGTAAGAGTGTGATTTCAAAGCATTTTGAAAGTGAAACACTTTCTGCTGCCAGTTGGTGGCGCTATATATTTGGCTGCGTTTACACTTGGCATTAATATGCGACCTGTATCCGGATGTTGTCCACATACACATTGAAAAGACAAGTGTAAACGCGCTTCTGATCGGAATGTTATCCGATCGGCGTGTCCAGGTTCGGAGGTAGTCGAGGACGCTTTGTGATCGGATCTCAGTGTAATGTAAACGCAATCCAGCCATCGTGTCTGCATTCACAGGTGGACGTAATTTAAATCCCACCCAGTCTCCCGCGTGGCTGTGAGAAAATAATGGCCAGACGCAGTTTAGACAAGAAATAAAAACTTATTTGAATCTTACAATAAACGTTTATCTTTAAAACAGTTAATTTAGGCTTACATGATACTATGTGTGTCATTTTTCATTTTAATTGTGCAACATTATCTGAACGAGGCGATCGCCTGTACATTCACAGTCAGTCATGAGATCTTAAATAAGAGCTGCATGCTGCTTTGCCAGAGGAATAATCGCAATCTGATTTTTTAAATGTTGAATGTTTTTATTGAATGTCTTTGCATGTTAACCAATCTCCCATTTCTGTCAATATAGTCATTGCACGCTATAACCTTAAAACCAGATGATCGATGATATGACTTGTTTTATGATCAACCCAGTTATTTTTGTATGATCAACTCTGGAAGTATAACTTCGTTAACATTTTTTTATCTAATTACTGGAGATTGCAAAGCGAATGAGTGAAAGCAACTGGGACATTGTTTTATTTGCATCATTTTTACTCTTAATCTGGTGTCGTGCAACATATCTAATTTAAATATTATGCAGGAAACAGAAATCCGCTCTTCTATCCAGATACAGAGGCTACTTAATGTGACCAAATGTAAACTCACCATGTCCTGATTGGCTAATGATCCGATCTGCTTGATCAGATCACGGTGATCGCATGTTAATGCCAAGTGTAAACGCAGCCTTTGACTCACAATAGTCACATCCATGTGATCGGCCTCTTACAACGAACACACTGCTGAAGTTTCATCAAGATCAGTTAATGTATGCAGAAGTTTTAACACACTTCCTTTTTGATTTATTTACTTACTTTTTTGATTTATGGACCAAGTTAATTTAATTAATACACTAATTATATAAAACTATTGTCAATGCACTACAATTAAACAGGTTATATGCCTTTACTTATAAAAAAATAAAAATAAAAACTTATTTAAAAAATACCAGGCTTAAGAAATGTATTTACTTTAGCAGGCCAGACACACAGTGAAATGATTAAGCCCCCTCCCCCTACACACACACACACACACACACACACACACACACACAGACTGTGTGTCAAGAGACTCAAAGGCAAAGACAGGCCTAGGCTCAGAAAGAGCATGATCATATTCAAACTACAATATCTGACTTTCTGTGGGTTTGAGCTTATTATTGTTAATTAGAAAGTTGTTTGGCTTGAATAGAACAATATACACGGCAAGTTTTGTAACTGTCAGTAAAACTAACCAAGTTATAACACACTTTATGTGTCCTTTTTTAGTCAAAAAAATCCGCCACGGCCAAACCGTTCGAAGATATCACAAATCCGTCCGGAATTTAGCATCCTCAATGTCTTGACTTCATGCACACCGAGTTTGGTGGTGATTGGTAACAGCATGGGTTGTAATTTGATGTTTTTCTAGGACATTTATCTAAAAAAAAAAACATAATTCCCGACTTCCGTTTGAACTGTCGTAAAACTTAGAGCACGAAAGTTGTTTGGCCTGATGTGATCTATGAGTGTACCGAGTTTCATATTAATCCATGCACGTGTGTTTGATTTATGGACAAATGTTCGAATCCCTAAAAGAATGCATCCTAAAAGAATGGTAAAGTTTGATGCGTCGCCACGGCAACAGTTTCAAAGATATCAAGAATCCATTCATAGGTCTTCATCTGCCGTGTATTTACATTATACAGATGAAGTTTGAAGCAAATCGGGTAAAAATAAGAGGGTGATTTCAAAGCATTTTGAAAGTGACACACTTCCTGCTGCCAGTTGGTGGCGCTATAACTTTGACTCACAATAGTCACATCCATGTGATCGTCCTCTTACAGCGAACGCACTGCTGAAGTTTCATCCAGATCAGTTAATGTATGCTGAAGTTATGACACACTTCCTGTTTCACGTTTCTCGCCATAGTTTCGTTTCCTCGCCACGGCCAAACCGTTCAAGATATCAAAAATCCCCACACAAACTTTCATCCTCAATGTCTTGACTTCACGCTGACCGAGTTTCGTCGAATTTGGATCAGAGCTCTAGGAGGAGTATTTAAAAGTTCATTGCGTGTGTTTTACAAAAAAACCTCAATAGCCGACTTCCTGTTGGGCTGGGGTAAAAAGTAAGAACACGAGGTATAGATGAAATTCTGCTATTCGACATGTGTACCGAGTTTCATATTTGTACATGCAAGTGTGTTTGAGTTATGGACCAGGTGTTCGGACCCCATTCCAGGGGGCGCTGACGAGCCGCCCTGCCACACCTGGGTACCAGCTTCAGCCCGGCTCTGATGGCCGCGGGTTCTGACCCGTGTGCAAAGTTTCATGAGTTTTCGAGCATGTTAAGGGCCCCAAAAGTGCCCGAGTAGTCGCTAGAGAAAAAAAAAAAAAAAAAAAAAAAAAAAAAAAATAATAATCGGAATAACAATAGGGCTCTGCGCCCTTTCAGGGCTTGGGCCCTAATAATCGGAAGGAAAACAATAGGGCTCTGCGCCTTTCAGGGCTTGGGCCCTAACAATAGGGCTCTGCGTCCTTCAGGGCTTGGGCCCTAAAAAAGTCGGAAGGAAACAATAGGGCTCTGCGCCCTTTCAGGGCTTGGGCCCTAAAAATAATGGGAAGGAAACAATAGGGCTCTGCGCCCTTTCAGGGCTTCGGGCCCTAATTCAGATTGAATGGAGGATTTTAACTGTGACGAGATGATTGACAGGTCAGTTACGGCAATAGGATGCACGCGACAGATCTGTCCGTTAAAGATGTCGAGGTAGGCTACTACGTCCCAAAGCTTGCCTACTCTTTATTACACACTCAAAAGTATGTACTTTTTCTTCCAAAAAGAGTATACTTTTAGGGCGTTTAGGAATTATTATAAGCACTCACTTCCTGATGTCTAGAGTAGGCTACTGCGCAGGCTCAAACCAGCCCGTTCTCATCCCAAGACACCTGACGCTTTTGTTTTGAACATACGGACGCAGCAAAGAATTACGATTTATGGGTCGTATTTTGATTTCCAATTTTCATCTATAAACAGATCAAGGACAATCGGATAATCAGATTTTTTTCGTTTTCCGATTTTTAATATCAGGAACTGAAAAAAGAAAAAAAGGTTGTTTTCCGTTTTTCGTTTTCCTATTTACTGAATGGTTTGAGAAACGGGCAGTTTTTCGTTTTTGTTTTTTACCTTTCAAAACGAAAATCCGTTGGCAGCAAAGTACACGGACTGTTAACGCCAATCAAGTTGAGAGCGCGCGCCACTCAGCGCCCAGCTTCTTCTCCACTCGCTCTGTCGCTCATAAACAAGCACACTACAGGCGCATGCAAACATGGCTGAGGAGATGCATACCGTTCATTCGCCGGATTCAGACACTGGTCCAGAGCACGGGTTGAACATGCATAAGCGTCAAGCGCGCGTTACAGTAAAATACAACCGCAAACAGCTTAGGAAAAGACTGGACGTGGAGAAATGGATCGATGAAGGGCTTGAGAGGCTGTACCGAGGGCAAGGTGAGTGTCCATGCTCACCCCCACAGGTGCAGTGTTGACGCTGGAAACTACAGGTTGGTGAGTTCTAAAAAAATAAGTCGATTTTGATGGAAAAGTGAACGAGGGCGACGCACATGCATTTCCAAACTCTGCTGCCTCATGCGTTATTTTGAAATGTTTGCCTTGTGTTGAATGTGTAAGCAGTTCCTTCTCTAATAAGTTGACCACAAACGTTTACACACTATGTCAGTTTAAAAAAATGCATGTTCACCTACTTTGTACTTTTAAATTCACGTTTCTTTATGTAATCAGATGTGTTGGTTTTTGCACAGTTGAATGCAGTAGTAGTGTATACAGTTAACTATTTTGTCCATAAACATGAATTCATGGATCATCTTTCATGAATGTTTGGTAATTTTGGTTTTAAGAAGTGCCTGTAAACAGAAGAAGCACCAAAATAATAAGAATAAGACATAATTCTCTAATATTTTACACCACTCAATGTAAATGAAAGGCTGCTTCAGCATTAAATATTTTCATTTTGATTATGTTGACAACACTGTTCTGTTTTATCTGTATGTATTTGCATTTTACCAAATGAAAAGGTTATGTTTCCATTTCACTTTTTGCATTTAGTAGATACTTTTATCCTTACGCTACTTGCACAAGAGAAACAAAAGCAATTAATCAAAGATCCAACAAAATGTGTATACATATTTAAAGTCAGGTTTATTATGTTGTTTAAGGCAGATTCTATGCAATTATACTCATGAGCCTTTAAATGTACCGAGGAGACATTGTTCATTTTAATAAACAACAGCCTTTGTTAATGTAAGTGTGTTTTGACAAAAGAATATTAGTTGGATAATGTTAGATAAGTATTAAGTTGTCTGTCCATAAAAGGTGAGGAGGAGCAGGCCTCTGGAGGTACTTCTGGAGGTTCTGCCTTTTCTCCCTCATTTACAGAAGGGGATATCTTGGTTTTATCGCTACCTTACATGGGCACCCCTGAGAAACCGTCTGCGGCAGGAAGTTTAAACATAAGCTTGTTGTGAGACGCAGACCCACAGTAAGAGACTGACAGAGATGTCTCTCGGAATTGTGTTATGCGATCTGTTATCTCGATTTGTTCTTTTGCTTATGTGTACGCAAAAGTTTCCCACTGAGATTATGGAGTATTGAGACTGAAGATATTCTGATACTGAAACTGTAGGCTGCTAAGAAGTTGAGGAACAATGAGATATAATAGTCAGTAGAGATGTGAAGTGGAATAAACAGGTTCAGTGCAGCGGTGCCATAATTGTTGCATGCTGTTAATGTTGGAGCTGCATGTCGTCTTACATTGGACCTCATATCTATAATGTGAGATTTACAGTTTGGCCTATGTCTATATGTTTTAGCTTCTCATAGGCCTACTACTTTCTGCTGTGTTTTATTTTTAAATTCTCATTCCTGTGTATTTTTGTTCTATTCTTAATATGTATTTCTGGAACCGTTAATGCTTTTAGCACCCTTACTAATTATTTTTTGTGTGTGTTTATGTTTGAGGACATGCCAGAGGAAGTGAACATAGATGATTTGTTGGATCTCCTCAAGTGATGAAGAGCGAACACACAAACTACAGGTCCAGTAATCCTCCTTTCTCACTTGCACCACATCCTGTGCTTGTATGTCCATCCATATTTACATTTATGAATTTAGCAGACGCTTTTGAAAGCAACTTATAAAATTGGAAAAAAAGCAATTTGTTAAAAAGAGAATAATATTCATAATATACAATACTAGGTTTATTAGACAACTAGATTAGGAAGCAAGCTAGAGAAAATGATTTTTTTGTGCACTGGGAAAATCTTATACAAATGTCAGATAAATAAAATGATCCTCTAGAGAAGAAAATGCATTGGTAAGCATTTCTTAATACCTGGATGTTCTCCCTCCCAATACATTAGTTCTCAAATATATTAACATTTTATTTTGTAATTCTTCAAATTTTAAAGTTTGTATCTCACATGAAAATGACGTGTAAAAGGTAGGACCATTGACCTTGAGGTCTGTCTGCCATTTTAGTTTTAGATGAAGATGGTGAGTGGATGGCGTCCCTTGACCTAAGTATTTGCAGGGACTCCCTTTTTATAATTTTTTTCTCAGAAATGAGACTCATTTGTCTAAATGCTCTACAAAATATAGAACCATTTAAGGCATTTAAGTGGATTCTCCACTGGTTGCACAGCACACACGTGCATGTTAGTTTACACTGTTGTTAATATAATTATTACTGACTTTTTAGGGTCATCTAATGGAGTTGTTTTTAAAGGTTAAAAATTATTAATTTGGTTTTCCTTTTGTTTTACAGGTTTTTCTGCAAACCTGCACTAGGAACACTGAGGTACTTTCCTAAATCCTTCCATATGCCAATCCTTCACTTTGTCATCTTTCTATCCTAACACTTTTCTTATTTCTTTTAAATTGTTTTTGTCTACTCATCCTCATTACCCCTCTGTGGACTTTTTCCCTCATCCTCTGTTACTTTTCCTCTTCATCCCCCTTTCCTGCTCTCTCCTGCTGTCTGCCACTCTCTCTGAGGGACACTGCAGTGGCTGACACTCCCTTCCACGTGTTTCTCACAATGATCACTGTCAATGACTGATTTGTTCTCTCTTTCCCTTTGCCCATATTGCTCTCTGTTAGTACAAAGCCATTCTTTCATCAGAGCTCTTTAACAATGTTCACTCTCAGCCTTTTGATTAGTATGTTTGGAACTGTGTGTGTGTGCTGAAGATTGTGTGCTTCTGGGTAAGCTAGTGTTGAAATGCTGGCACATCATGGAGAATCAGTCGAGAGGAACGTGGCACTTATAACACACACACACACTTTTAGCTACTAATTACATCTTCAACAGTGTAATTGGATTACTGTACTAATTACTACTTTCTATCAGAATTATTGCATTACTTATTAATTACTTTCTCTAAATCCCTTAATACCTTTTGTGTAGTTTATAGAAATTGTAAGCAATTAAAAAAAATGTAATCACGTAATTTATTTTTTACAATTTTCATTGGGTTTTACATAAATTATATATTTTTCTAACAAAAAACAAACATTTACATGCCTAAGCACAATTAGTATAAGTGTGTACAGTTAGATTAAGCTGTGTGTGTGTGTATGTGTGTGCAGGCCTTCATTGCTGAGCTGTTGCAGAAGCTGCATGGTCTCCACAAACAGGAAGAGTTGCAGAATAAAGGAATTGAGCATCCCTGCCTCCACACATACCCACATCACCATGGCAACATCCATCATCACAGAGGCAACCATCAACATCCAACACATCAGACACTGTGATTGTCTCTGTTTCCGGATTATTGCGGTCACTGGACTGAGCTCCCTAACACACTCAGGACACACATGCAACATGCAGCATCCAACTAGTTTAGCAACTCACTAACTGTGAGGTGTTTGTTTACAAGCTCATAAGAGTGGTACATTTAATAGTGTCCAGTTGTCAAATTGCCATCACACTTGGTATGATAAATATTTGCCGTAGCAATAATTTGTTTGCAGGGTTTTTTTTTGCTTGTTGACCGGGTTATGTTTGAACTAGCAGTATGCAAGTTTGCTTGCATCTAAAGTTTAATCTGGTGACAAATGCAAATTCACAATAATATACTAATATGTTAACAATCACAGAAAAGTATGTTGTTGGACATACTAATTAATTTCAAAGTGTTTATTATTTCATAAAATAAAAGTTTAATAAAAGTAACAATTATTTAAATATGTGTGTGGTGTTAATGGCAGGGGAACAGAGCATCACATTGATCTTAGGTGCGCTATAATGTATTGTCCACCAGAGGGAGAAGTAATACAGAAGATGTGCACTTTTTACTGTATTTTACATAAGTACCTCTCATCTGAAGATACAGACTAAACAACTAAACCAACATGAGAGTAAGATATTAAAAGGGGGGTGGCTTTTATTTATATATAAATATATAATTTTAAATGTATACTTTTAAATATATATATATATATATATATATATATATATATATATATATATATAAATAAATATATGTATACACTACCGGTCAGAAAGTTTAAGATCGGTAAGATTTTGTATGTTTTTAAAAGAAGTCTCTTCTGCTTACCGAGGCTGCAATTTTTTGATAAAAAAGACACAAAAAACACAGTAATATTGTAAAATATTATGACAATATAAAATGACTTTTTTTATGTTAATATATATTAAAATGTAATTTATTCCTCTGAAAAAAAGCTGAATTTTCAGCATCATTACTCCAGTCTTCAGTGTCACATGATCCTTCACAAATCACTCTAATATGATGATTTTATGCTCCAAAAACATGTATGATTATTATCCATGTTGAAAACAGTTTTTTACATTTTTATTTCAGGATTCTTTGATGAATAGAAAGTTCAAAGAACAGCATTTATTTAATCTTTTCTAACATTATAAATGTCTTTACTGTAACTTTTGATCAATGTAACTCATCCTTGATGAATAGAAGTATTGATTTCTTATTTATTTCCACCAAAAATAAAATACAAATTCTTACTGACCAAACTTTTTAAAGGGTAGTGTTTAATGTAACAAAAGCTTTCTATTTCAAATAAATGCTGTTCTTTTGAACTTTCTATTCATCAAAGAATCCTGAAATAAAAATGTAAAAAAACTGTTTTCAACATGGATAATAATCATACATGTTTTTGGAGCATAAAATCATAATATTAGAGTGATTTGTGAAGGATCATGTGACACTGAAGACTGGAGTAATGATGCTGAAAATTCAGATTTTTTTCAGAGGAATAAATTACATTTTAATATACACTCACCGGCCACTTTATTAGGTACACCTGTCCAACTGCTCGTTAACACTTAATTTCTAAGCAGCCAACCACATGGTGGCAACTCAGTGCATTTAGGCATGTAGACATGGTCAAGACAATCTCCTGCAGTTCAAACCGAGCATCAGTATGGGGAAGAAAGGTGATTTGAGTGACTTTGAATGTGGCATGATTGTTGGTGCCAGAAGGGCTGGTCTGAGTATTTCAGAAACTGCTAATCTACTGGGATTTTCACGCACAACCATCTCTAGGGTTTACAGAGAATGGTCCGAAAAAGAAAAAACATCCAGTGAGCGGCAGTTCTGTGGGCGGAAATGCCTTGTTGATGCCAGAGGTCAGAGGAGAATGGCCAGACTGGTTCGAGCTGATAGAAGGGCAACAGTGACTCAAATAACCACCTGTTACAACCAAGGTGGGCAGAAGAGCATCTCTGAACACACAGTACGTCAAACTTTGAGGCAGATGGGCTACAGCAGCAGAAGACCACACAGGGTGCCACTCCTTTCAGCTAAGAACAGGAAACTGAGGCTACAATTTGCACAAGCTCATCGAAATTGGACAATAGAAGATTGGAAAAACGTTGCCTGGTCTGATGGGTCTCAATTTCTGCTGCGACATTCGGATGGTAGGGTCAGAATTTGGCGTCTACAACATGAAAGCATGGATCCATCCTGCCTTGTATCAACGGTTCAGGCTGGTGGTGGTGGTGTCATGGTGTGGGGAATATTTTCTTGGCACTCTTTGGGCCCCTTGGTACCAATTGAGCATCGTTGCAACGCCACAGCCTACCTGAGTATTGTTGCTGACCATGTCCATCCCTTTATGACCACAATGTACCCAACTTCTGATGGCTACTTTCAGCAGGATAATGCGCCATGTCATAAAGCTGGAATCATCTCAGACTGGTTTCTTAAACATGACAATGAGTTCGCTGTACTCAAATGGCCTCCACAGTCACCAGATCTCAATCCAATAGAGCATCTTTGGGATGTGGTGGAACGGGAGATTCGCATCATGGATGTGCAGCCGACAAATCTGCGGCAACTGTGTGATGCCATCATGTCAATATGGACCAAACTCCCTGAGGAATGCTTCCAGCACCTTGTTGAATCTATGCCACGAAGAATTGAGGCAGTTCTGAAGGCAAAAGGGGGTCCAACCCGTTACTAGCATGGGGTACCTAATAAAGTGGCCGGTGAATGTATATTAACATAAAAAAGTCATTTTAAATTGTCATAATATTTCACAATATTACTGTGTTTTTTGTGTATTTTTTATAAAAAAATTGCAGCCTTGGTGAGCAGAAGAGACTTCTTTTAAAAACATAAAAAATCTTACCGATCTTAAACTTTTGACAGGTAGTGTAAATATATATGTATTTCAGGTTATGCCAAAATGTCTGTGAAGAGTCCAAATATTCTTAACAATTCTGTTCATATTAGGCTGTTCTAGTACAGTGGTTTTCAACCTTTTGAATTCCAAGACCCCTCTTTTGGTAACGACAATATGCTAATTAAATGTCCTAATTAAATGAACTAAGGCCCAATCCTGGCTTAATCTAAAGCTTGTCTGTTAAACCAGGACTTAGTGTTTTATTTGTGAAATTTATTTTATACTGTTTTAAAATTTATACATTTAAATAAATGTAAGACTTTTTAGAGACTCTGGAAGTTTTGCAGAGGCCCCATAGTGGGGTCCGGCCCCCTGGTAAGTAAGTAACCACTGTTCTTGTAGATTTATTCTGGGCACTGGTTGTGTTTGACCACTCATCCAAGAAGCCTTTTGTGTCAGTAGGAAGCCTTTGCACAGCTTGTGCTAAATCATTTTTCATACTGTTTCTGGAGCATCCAAAATGTGCAGTCCTGGGAATTTTCCAGGATCAGTAAGAAAACCCCAATACTAAATTAATCTACTTGTGCAGTGATTCCCAATCATACAATCTTGCAATTGCTGTACAATACCTGATGGTTAATTAATAAATTCACATAATTAGAATGTAAAATATGAGAATTACAGAAACAGCCAATTCCAGCTGTTCTATGTCAACTGTTTAAGGTTAAAATTATTAACATTAAGATTAGTGACACTGTACTGTAACTGATCTGAGACCAACTAACAGTGAAACCAACTGTGGATATCAAAACTTGTTAAAACATTTATCGCTGTGAATTTATTTACCTTTATTTAACCAGGTAAGTCACTTAAGAACAAGTTCTTATTTTCAACAACAGTTATTTGTGATTTGAAATATGAAATAAAACAAACATAAATTGCTATACATACACACATGCATACATTCAATTAAAAATGTTTATGTGAATTCAACTCTTGAATGTATGTATGTGAGTCTATGTGTACTGTACATGTCTGTGTATTTGAAGCTGTACTTGTGTTGTTATATGTTATTTGTTGTGTGTGTGTGTGTGTGTGTGTCTGCGTGTGTATGTCTATGTTTGTTTAGGGAGGGTGTCTCTTTTTCCTCAGGAAAATGCATCATCATCTGGTAGCAAACTGAACGGCTGCCTCCAACATTCCAATACAAGGACCCAAACTCTTGGAGACAGACGCACAAACACTTTGGCCCTCTCCTACTGATAGGCTCCCTATCACTCGCACAGACACTGGAATGGATTTGCCCTGAACTGACTGCCCTCTGCAGCAGAAGGTAAGAGATGTATGTCATTCTTGTTTGTTTGTGTTATAATCAATACATTTTGATTTTTATTATTATTTTCATACTAGTCAATGAAATATGAGTCCATAAAGTTTTACAATTTCCTTTCTTAATACATATGAGTGACTCAATTTAAGATTAAGTTTTATATTGTAATTATATATAAATTCCCATATTAGAAAGATCTCTGAAGGATCATGTGACACTGAAGACTACAGTAATATCACAGGATTTATATATATATATATATATATATATATATATATATATAACCTGTGATATTACTGTAGTCTTCAGTGTCACATGATCCTTCAGAGATCTTTCTAATATGGGAATTTGCTGCTCAAGAAACATTATTACAATTATTACAACTGTCAACGTTAAAAAACATCTGGGTTCTTGGATGAATAGAAACCTCAAAATCTGAATTAGAAATAATCTTTCCTAACATTATAAACTCTTGATCAATTTAATGCATCCTTGATGGAAAAAAAAACATTAATTTTCCAAAAATAAATAAAATAAATATAAAATATTATACACTGCCATTCAAAAGTTTGGGGTCAGTAAGATTAATTTATTTTGGAAATTTATTATTATTTGTTTTCATTAAGGATGCATTAAATTGATCAAAATTGAGAGTAAAGACATTTATATATATATATATATATATATATATATATATATATATATATATATATATATATATATATATATATATATATATATATTATATATATATATATATATTATATATATATATAGTATATATATATATATATATATATATATTATATATATATATATATATATTATATATATATATATATATATATATATATATATATATATATATATATATATATAAATGTCTGTAATATTTATTGTAAACATTTCTTGTAATATGTCTATTCATATTTTTTTCATTAAGGATGCATTAAATTGATCAAAATTGAGAGTAAAGACATTTATAAATGTCCTTACTCTCAATTTTGATCAATTTAATGCATCCTTAATGAAAAAATATTAATAGACATATTAATAAATATTACAATAAATATTAAAGACATTTATATATATATATATATATATATATATATATATATATATATATATATATATATATATATATATATATATATAAATGTCTTTACTCTCAATTTAATGCATCCTTAATAAAAAAATTTTTTTTTTCCAAAATAAAATAATCTTACTGACCCCAAACTTTTGAATGGCAGTGTATAATATTTTATATTTATAAAAAAATTTTGGAAAATTAATCATATTTGTCTATATGTGTATATATATATATATATATATATATATATATATATATATATATATATATATATATATATATATATATATATATATAGTTATATATATATATAGTTATATATATATAGTTATAGTTACTGGTGTTGATGCTTTTAAAGGTCACCCAGAACTAAAACTGATAATTACACTTTAAGTTGTTTTTTAAACACAAAAATACTGACAGAAGGTCCACCTGGAACCCAGACAGTAAATAACCAAATTAGTCAGTTTAATGTAGGTGAAAGGTGCAAGTAGTCATTTTAGCTGACACGCATGCCTTGTTTAAAGGTACAATGGTGATGGATTGTGATTGATTTGAACCTAGAACCTTTTGGTTCCCAGTCCAGATCTTTAACCGCCACACCATGGGAACTCTGCTCCGAAATAATGCAAGGCTGGGATGCTGAAACACAATCACAGGGGTCACTGTGTGCTATACAACAGCACCTTCCTCCCTCTCCCTTCCTCCCTGCTCTGTCTTTACCTATTTTTCTTCATATATATATATATATATATATATATATATATATATATATATATATATATATATATATATATATATACACATATGGAAAAAATTAAGAGACCACTGCCAAATCAGCAGTTGCTCTGGATTTATTATTTATAATATAAATAATAAATCCAGAGCAACTGCTGATTTGGCAGTGGTCTCTTAATTTTTTCCATAGCTGCATACATATATATATATATATATATATATATATATATATAAAGAGGCTTTGTTTAAATTGCATCAGAAATTCTTAAACACAATAGTAACATATTGATTTCAACATATTGATTACTACTAAAGTAGTAATTTTTTTACATCTAGACTGATTGTGTAGAATTTGTTGGTAGATACTTTTCTTAATCCCACGAGAGACTTTTTAGAAAGTGTGTGTGTGTGTGTAGTGTTTGTGTCTAAGAGTAAAGAGTGTGTAAATGTTCTGAGAAACTTTGAGGACAGGAAACTATTCTGACACATCTGGATGGTAGTTTCCAGTATAGGAGCTTAAAAACTGCTAACGTCTTCAAGAGAACACACACATACACACATGCATATGCTGTTAATGCACTGTGCTCACCGGAATACTGAACAATGAGAATGCAACGAGGCAAAGTCATTTAAGACAGACCTGATGAAGGCGGTTTCAGACGGGGTTTCAACTCTGGTAACCTTTAAGCTGGACACATGAATGGACATGCTTGGTGACATGGCACAATATACAAGAAAATCTTGCAAATTGTAATGACTTATGTGCATTTAACAAATAATTAAAAATGTAATTTATTAAAATAAATTTCAATTATAAATATACATGTAAATCAAATGTAAATATCAAATGTAAATATATTTTCAATTATTATTTTTTTCTACAGATTGTTATTTCTACAGATGTGTGTCAAACTGTTTGGAAAAATCTGTAATGTGAGATCTTAATAATATATAATGCAAATGTATTTCAACAAAATTAGAAACAAAATAATGTAACTATGTCCATTTTGTCTTCTAGTTAACCAGAGCCAGAATGCCCATCCTCAAGAGGCTGCCCAGGAGGTTCAAGAGTAACCACAGCAATGGTGATCTCCAAAAAAGTAACTTAACTAATGGAGAACTCATCCTAAAGAGCAACCATAGCAACGGGGAACTCATTCTGCCACCATCCGATCTGAATCCGTTTGAAGGGGCGTGGGCAGGCATAGGGTGGAATAATGAAGAGGACGAGGTCTGGAAGAATGGACAGGACTACCAAAGGTCATCTCAGGTGAGTGAAGCACTAGAGAATGAGGCAAACGCAGAGCAGCGTGGAGGGTCAAAGGTCACTGAGGGATCAAAAGAAAAGAGAGGAACTTTGGAGCGAATCTGTGGCTCATCGCCACTGAAGACCCTTGGCAAATTAGGCAAAGGGCTGCGTATGACCGGAAGAAATGTGTGGGGCGCCACTCCTTCACTACGAAGTGCCACTCTCCCACCAACACCTTCCTCAGAAAAGAAAAAAAGAACTATCGACGTGCCTCTGAGGAGATCATGACTTTACTGAGGTGAGAATGCGACTGTGACATGTTTTAGGATGCGCATTTTATATAGCAGTGCATTTCAACTGGTCTTTTCAATTGTGTATCAAACTAAATTAAACACAAATATGATTAAAGTCAGAAGATCATTTTATCTGAATGTGAGTTTGTAATTGGCCATAAGAAAGTGTGAGGGTTTAGGCAGATGAAATGATTTGAGAAGTCCAATCTGCAGTATATGTCACAAGAGAGGTGCAGAGTAACATGCATTTGGAAAAAAAGGTGAATTTTCATTTAAAACCGATTAAATATATATTTTTTTGCATTAACACAAAACACATTGTGATCGCGCAAACCATGTTTACACATCGCAAATAAACTCATATTTTATGTGGTGTGTAAATATATATGTGTATAAAATATGAGTTTATTTGTGAACATGAAAAACACCACATCAAATAGGAGTATATATATATATATATATATATATATATATTGTGTGTGTGTGTATATATATATAAGTGTATGTATGTATGTATGTATGTATATATATATATATATATATGTATGTATGTATGTGTGTGTGTGTGTGTGTGTATATATATATATATATATATATATATATATGTGTGTGTGTGTGATCTGATTAGTCCTAAAACCCAACAGATGAGAATCATTGTTATATAGATCATTATTTCCAGCGCAGTCTCATCCCAAGACGTCATAGAACTGACACTTTTGACCATACGTCGACGTACTTTTAGGGTACCCTTAAACGTCGGTTATATGACGATCCCGGGCCGTCATACAACTGACGCTTTACCTTTGAAGTCAGTAAGGTGACGGGTAGGGTTAGGATTAGATAACGTCATCTAACCGACATTTAAGGGTACCCTAAAAAGGCGCATGTTGACGAATGGTCAAAAGCGTCAGTTGTATAACGTCTTGGGATGAGACTGTGTTATTATTTCTGAGATATTTTCTACAGCTGTGGTTGTAGAGGTAGTTTTAACATATTTTGCAACCCTCAGGTTGGCAGGCCGTCGTAAGGAAAGTGAGCGAAGAGATAGTCTACCTACAGGTGAACTGACCACTGAAAACGACGAAGACAGTCGCAGGCGTCCCTCGTTTCTACGCATGGTCAGTCTGAGCAAACTCAGAGGAGACTCGCTAACAAACCGCAGCTCGCAGGAAGACGAGCAAGAGTTAGTAGAAGAAGAACAGCCGGTCGAACGCAGAGAGCCACTATCAGGTACAACTGTTTTTTTATCATTGTCTATAATTGTTTGTACATTTTACGGCACGTAGAGAGTTTACCTATTATGCTCACAGGTCTCCATGATTGACCCATAACACCTTGCTTGAGAAGTAACAAGGTTCAAAGTCCCTGTGAGTCATTGGCCAATTAACAAACACTTTCACAGAGACAGGAAATTACATACTTTCTTTGTACAGAAGATCCAACCTGATAAGCTCACCGCAAGGAGAAGAAACAGTTAATCTACAGCCTGTTCCAAAGGCATCAACACATCAAGCGAATAAACACATGGCCGTAAATGAAATTAAACACTACTCAATCTCTCTCTTTCTCACTCAGTGTTGGAGATCCTACAGTTAGTTAATCAGAGAGATCTGCTGCTTGCTGACACCCACATCCAAGAGCTGGAGAGAGAGTCTGAACTTGACCCCTCCTTCTGGACACAAACCACACCCACTTCAACCACGCCCAGCAATATGACTCATCACACACTCACTTTCGCCTCTCTGGCTCCCCCTGTTGCCTGGTTCAGGCAGTGAGGATTCTGGCCCAAGCATGTGGGATGCTGGGCTGCGTAAAGTGAAAGATGTAGAGCTGCTTTACGAGGCTCTTCAGAGAGAAATGTGGGATGTGGTGAGGGAGTCGTTACGCCAGCCCTGCAGCGGGCCTCAGCTCGGCCTGGTGGTGCTGGTCATCCAACAGGAAGAGCAGGCTGACAAGGTTTGGGCCCTACGGACAAGAGGCCCAATCCAACGCTCAAGCCAGTGACCAATCTGAAGACCATTCCCGGCCCTCCAAGCGTCCCAGGAGACTCCGTCAAAGGTGGGTGGAGGCTGTGGGAGAGGCAGCTGACTGGTGTCTTCCACAACCGGGGGCATCGCTGCAGGGCAGATGGGCATGTACTTGGAGCGTTTGAGGGGCAGGCTGGTGGAGGATATGGACGCGGCACGTCGGAACGTGGTGGCGGTTTATCCCGAGGAGTTTGCTGTGTTTCAGGTCTACATGCAGAGCTATCACAGGGCTGTCGCCAAACGACTCAAGACCATCACTTGTGGCCCGATTCAAATCACAGATACATACTCGCTGCTTGACTGGATCTACAACATTTACAACAGGTATATGCACATGTATATAGACACTGAGGTGTTTTCTGTTTCTTTCCTGCAATCACATTCCACACGGTTCTTGCTTTAATGACTCTGTGGAAGAATGAGCTCATGTCTATTAATATCAGATGCATTGTTTATTAGAATGAACAACACCGGTACAGAATACCTGGGAGAATTACTGGTAACATATGGATGGTCTGGTGTATTAAAAGTAGCCACACTATCAACTTGACAATTTGGTATAAAATGAAATCTGTTTTCTAAACGCTTGTTGTAGACCATGTTGTGAACGATTTATTTTTTCGACTGAGGAGATTGGAGCTTTAAATATATTATGTAAATTTCTATAATTAATATAAAAAAACCTGCTGGAGCTTGTTTTTGAGAATTGATTCTGCAAGAGAGAGGGCAGGGCCTTGATTTCGCGGCTTTACTTCCTGCTGTGCATGTCTGGTCCCGAAATCGCTTCTGCGCAGACTCAAGTTCCAAGATGTCACCGCTATGTCGGGATACTGGCCGCTTCACTTCTGACCAATGGAAGAGAGTGAAGGGCGTTGATCCATCTTTTTTAACTGTCTATGGCCGAAACGGAACCGTACCGCCAATCCTAAGTGTATACTAATTGTCACTCGTATTTGACGATAGTGGTCGCGACAGAAATGCATGAAGAGCGATTGCATTAAGCTGGAATAAAGGGGTAAAAAAAGGAACTTAAATGTCATTGTTAACACTGATGTTCACTGATGTTTTTGACGAATGTTCATGTTCAATAAAAAGCAAAAAAAAAAAAAAATGCATGAAGAGCTAAATACATGAACATATTGTTTGTGTTGAGTAAATATTGCTGGAATTAAAGAAATGATCCTGTATTTCATAATGGAATATATAATTGAATATATATCCAGAAAGTGCAGGGGCCATCGAAAAGTAAAATAAATAAAAACAGATTAAAGTAAGAAGAGCTTGTCACAGTGTCATTAAATTGTATGTAGGGAACAGTCACATATCATTGTTGGATTAGTGAATCAGGTAACACTTTACAATAAGGTTCATTAGTTAACATTAGTTAATGTATTTACTAACATGAACTAACCATGAGCAATGCATTTGTTACTGCATTTGTTCATCTTTGTTAATGTTAGTTATTACAAATAAAGCTGTTCATTGTTTGTTCATGTTAGTTCACGGTGCATTACCTACTGTTAACAAGATTTTAATCAAGTGTTAGTAAATGTTGAAAATAACATTAACAAAGATTAACAAATGCTGTATATGTGCTATTCATTATTAGTTCATATAACCTAATGTAGTTAACTAATGTTAACTAACGAACCTTATTGTAAAGTGTTACCGTGAATCAGTTAATGACCTTCTATAGCATTGGAAAGACAAATTGTGAATCGTGCTCTAGTTCTGACTGTGAGCATCTCATAGGGACGTCTTGGCTACAGTTGGAGCAATGGGCACGATAGTGTGTGAAGCGTTAGATCCTCTCCTGCCTGAAGATGTCATAGACCGGCTGGAACAGGACTGCGTTGAAACTGTTTGGGTAACACTTGATTATCAATGATCAAATTATGCATTAATTATTCATTTCTGGAAACAAAGAGTTAAAAATAATATCCACTTTGTGTGTTTTTCTGCAGGACAAGATGACTATGGAGCTCTCACAAGTTTTGGATGATGAAGAAAGGCGATGGGCTCAGACACTGCACATTGAAGAGTATCAGTCGGGCCTCGCCCGTTCCGTTATACAGGTAACATACCCACAATCCTACATGTACAGCTATTAGCCTACTGCAATCTTCTGAAAATGGTCTGACCATATGCATGCCTTCCACTTTGTACTTTTAGCAATATTGGTGAATGCGAGTGAGTGTGTTTAGAAAATCTGTGTGAATATCTAAAAAAATAAAAAATAAAAACATATTTTTATTATATTCATTCATTCAGTCATTCATTGATCTGTGTGTGTCTTTATGTGTTTCAGAGGCTGAAGGTAGATTTGGACAGATCGACAGCTGTCAGTCAGCCACTGGGAGCTCGTGTTGCTCGCTGCACCTTGAATGGACTTGCAGATTTCTTGCACAGGTGAGATGGGAACATGAGCAGGGGTGCCTTTATCGCTGCGTCGCTGCTTTCCAACAGTTTTATCGTAGTGTTTGTCCAACTCCATTGACTTGACTGGACAAAAAACTACAATAAAACCTGTTGGAAAGCATCTTTTGCAGTGATTTGATACCTTTTAATACCTGAGTATACCTTTAATATCTTAAATTTTGGTACCTTTGAAGTCGGCATGAAACAGAAGGTGAGATTTTTTCCTTGTTTCACGTATATCCGTGTGAAACGGTTTCTGAAAAAAAATGTAGAGTGGGCTTGATTTCATCCTTCGGGAATTGATTGGATCGTTGGAGGTTGAGCGTTGCAAAGTAAATGGAGGCAGATTTGAATGCCAGCAAATGCCAGTTTACATTCAGTTTGAGAGGCGGTGCACCGAATATGCGCACACTCATCGGCTCTGGCCGCACCCTTCGAGGGAAGGGTAATGTATTTGATTAAAGATTATAAGGGTGCATGAATTTAAAAAAAAATTATGAAGTGCACAGATAAATCATTTATAATAAACACTACAATATTACATATAAAAATAAGATTTTAAAATTTGATTTCATGCCGACTTTAATATTTGATACCTTTAATACCTGAGTAAGAGCGGAGAATTTGAGTCACAAAACTGACCTTCAGCCAATGGAAGCCTGTGCAATAATGCGACCCTGGACATAATAGTATGATCATAAAGATGCTGATGATGAAAAACCCAATGGGAAAAATTATGATTATGTTTAAGAAAATATGTTTAAGTAGTCTACTTGTATTAATTGATCTTATCATATAAGTTAATGTTTAAATTATATTTAATTCATAAATCTAAAATATATTCATGTTAGAATGCATTGTAGTCAAACCTTTCAATTTTGGGAGAACTAACCCTTTAAATCTGTCCTATAATCATATGAAGTGATCATGTTTCAATATCGACTCAACCGCTCTATCCATATGGATTCGTTTTACTATCTTTTTGAAGGGTCAAAGTGTCAGTTGCGTAGACTGTCAATGGAGGGACATCATTTTTTTATTAGTGTTTCAAAGATAACTGTTACTTACTGTTTTGGATCAACGGGTTTGTTATTAATGACAGAATTTTTATTTTTGGGTGAACTAACCCTTTAAGTGTCTTATACATTTCTGTTTTAAATATGGGAAATATGAAAAATAATGGAATTTTGTGTGTGTGTTTGTATGTCTGTGTGGTATTTAGTTTCCAGAGAAAGGTTGAGATGTTTCACGAACACGCAGTCAGAGTTTGGGGATCATGGGGATGGTTATGTCTCCAGAACCATCTCTCTTGTCAACTGTGTTCCACCATTCAGGTTTTTCATCTTATTCACCATGTCTATTTATTCCAATCTCTCCCAACTTAGATTTTTTTTCTTACAGTCCTCAAAAAAAAAAACCTCACACACTTTAGAATTAATATTTTCTACATTTTATATTTTTAAAAATGGAGGTCCTGCTAGGCTAGAAATCACTGGGCATATCTGTTTGATTTTATCTAAAAAATACACTGTAAGAAAAAAAAACCTTAAAAAACAGAAATAGTAATTTTCTGCCAGGACATTTCCTTCAACTGTAAAACATAATGCAATGTATAATTCAAAATGCAGGTACAACATCTGACATCTTAAATATTCTGCGATCGTTTAAAGAGAATGTATAGCAGCGGAGTCCTTTTTTTAAATGTGTTTTTTATAACAGAAACCAAATACAACATGATTCTGTAGATAGTCAGTAAACCAAATGCACATATAAAACTCATAAAAACACTTCAGTTCGTAAAATATATCAATTAATAATACAAATACTACAGAAAGAATAATGCAATGAAATAGCACAAAGAAAAAAATTAAAGATGACTTAACTTTATTGAACTGTGTAGGAATTTTGTGGAGCGTTGTCGTCTGTGTGACACCCTTGGCAGTGAGGACGTCTCCCAGCGAGCTCAATCCTCTCTGGAGCGAATCGTTAACCAGTCAGTGCGAGTTCTTTCAGACTCACTGTTTGAACACATCAGGGTGAGACATATGCACACATTTACATTTGGCCTAGAAATGATTCCCAATGCATTCATTGATGATTTTCTGGCATGATTCCAGCCATTCTTCAGATAAACTGGTGAAGAGGAAGTGGCTGGATAACAATGAAGTCTATGAGAGCATTGAGATGACCATTAAACAGCACTTTAAAAAGTTCAGAAGAATGGACTGCCCTCCATATCAGGTATAACATATAGTGCATGCATGCCAGGACACACGCAGGCTCAGTGGTTGGTTGGTCAGTCGATTGATTGATTATCTGATTGGCTGACAGGCATTGGTGAATGAGGTGCACAGGCGGGTCCTGGTTGAATATGTTCGTGCCATCATGAGGGACGGGTCATCTGTACGTCCCTCAAAATGAGGAAGAGAGTGGCTTTCCGTCTGCAGGATGAGGCCAAACAGCTGAAGGCTCTTTTTAAAGATCTGGTCAGTGCTTTACGTTATCTTAAATTAGCCCTCCAAATGCAAAGGACCTCAAAATATAATGTACAAGACACATCTATAGTGTGAAAAATAAAACTATTATAGATGTGTAAATTGTAATGTGGAAAATATTTACTTTCTATTAAGCTGACACTATCTTTTTTCATCCCAACATTAGAGTAATGTTAGCTTTATAATCATGAAGCATAAAACCATGGCTGTGAATAGAAATAAATCATTTGTGATTTGCGAAAAGCCATTACAAATCAGGTTGAAACAGAAGTATTTTATTTATTTTAACCAAAAATGCCAATACCAAAATTAGTTCTTCTCACTCTGTCTTCTTCTTTCTCAGGAGTCAACTTCCTCCTGGTTGGACAGTGTGATTGTTCACCTGGCTGACATCATAGCATTGGAGGACACTCCCTCTATTCAGATGGAAGTTGGGCTTTTGGTGAAGGAATTTCCAGATATACGGTAAGACCGCCAGGGCAAAAAGATTGAAACTATTTTCAGAGGACTGTGATGAAACTGCGTAGGGTTTAAGCGCCAGCAGGGATACATTCTCTCTTTCTGATAATCTCCAACTCCATTTCTGGGTTTTCCATGTCCTCACTAGTGACATAACGATTTTCTGACTTTCATAAACCCTCTCCATGCTTCAGACAAATGCACTCACTGTATGCTCTTCAATGCATGAACAGAGATGGTCAAACACCTCCATCTAGTAAAAATGTGTTCTGTGTGAATGGCCCTTCAGAAAGCTACTTGAACAATGAAGCACCAAGTGTTGTTTTAAAACTGAAGCCGAATGTAGAAGCGGATGTCTATTTTATATAGCATAAAACCGGAAGGAAAGTGTTTTTTATTAGCTCTTAGAGCACTCTGTAATTTAATATTATACTATTTGCTGAACACTTTTAGACCTGCGGAAGGGTAGAACCTAAACTCTGCCATCTCAAAGTGCTTTCATTCATGAAAAACCTGACATGTCCCCCTCTTATTTCCTTGAGAACTATTTTCACAACACCTCTCTATTTCCTGAGGTCATTCTAAGAATGTCTGACTGAAAATAGTTACCGTGACAGCTTCATCTCAGTGCCAACTTTCCTTTATGTGGACGGGAGGGAACAGCAGACAGTAAACAGGGGAATGGGTGAGATGTGACCCCACTTTAGTTGTGTTTTTGTTTGGATAAAGAGAAATGTGTGAGTGTGTGTGCTCAGTCACTGGCTGGCAGGGCTCCTGCTTGCTGACGCACGACCCTCCTCAGCAGACAGGAAGTGGCTGTGGAGTACTTCCTGTTCCTGCCAGGTCACAGGAGACTGACTGGTGCCACACTCCAATCAAACACACACACACACACCAACTAAAGATCAAAAGCCAAAAAAGTGGAGGCTACTTAACTTCTCTTTGTGCTTTGCAGCGTAGTTTCCTGTTTTTTTACTGTCTGTCTATGTTAAAGTTTGTCACAGATAACGCTGTCACATTGTTATCTATAGGCAGGACATGCCATCTTCAGTACAGAGCACTAACTCTGAGTTGGCTTTTTGAGCCATGTGCACTGTCAAGGGATCATTACAAAGAAACACATTCGGATTATATTGCTCAAATGACTTTTGCCTGAAATAATGGACTTTCTTTTTAAAGTAGTATTATCATATAATGTCTATCTTAAAGTTGATTTTTTTTTCTATATACATAATGGAAATTGATTAATATGAATGATTCTTTAAAAAAATGTGTTTTGTTGAAATTAACTACTAGAAAATCTGAGAATATTTTTGTAATGTATAAATCAAATAAAATATAAATATTAGATGAAAAACTGAAAAGTGCTAAAACTGAAATAAAAAATGAAAACTGCATAAAAAAACGTAAAATGCAAAACCACATAAAATATGACAAACTCAAACAAAAATTAAAATGAGAATTTATTAATAAATGAGAAAATATTAATAAATATTGTAATAGTCAGAAATAACACTGGCTGCTTGAAGTTACTTTTACTGCTTTAGTTTTTTTTAAGTAGTATTTAAAAATATATATATATATATATTCTTGTATATTTATTTTATTAATAAATGGTATAGAATTATATCAGCCATTTATAGCTGTAAGATGATGATTATTTATTGGTGCGTTTTTCTTCCAATTCTTGTGAGCTCTATGTTTTAATTGACTCTACTCATTTTTTATTTTTTTTTTATTTTTTCTACTTTCCGTAGACTGTTAAGTTATGGTTAGGTGTTAGGGTTCGGGTTAGTGGAATAAGTTTACTTGTAGTCGCCAAGTTACTTATAGTCAGTTGAATGTCTGTTGGGGGACCAACAAAATAAAGTGTTAGCAGATATTAAAGGGGTCATGAACTGGCTTTTTAAATGTTTTTATTTTGTTGTCTGAGGTCAACTTATGACGTTCGCTTGGTTTTTACATTCAAAAACAAAAATGAATAAGTTATGGGCTATTTTCTTCCCTAGTTTTCAGCCTACTTGAAAAATGCTCTGATTTTATGGGCGTATCGCATTGAAGACTAGGAAGTAAACGCCCACTGCTGTGAGTGGATAACAGTTTTGCATATTATAATGAGCTTCAACTCTGTCGTTGGTTTCGGTTGGTGCATGTGGGTGAATTTGTTTTGAAAACCACTGTTGTAAAATGGCAACCGGAATGATTCGACCCATACATGTTCGAACCCAGAGTCCGATCCCGAATCGCAGGACAATGAACCAACAGCACCTCGAATACAACGGATACTTGTAGACACTTACAGATAATTATTTAGATATCAAACGATCTGTAACACTGCAATGCTAGCCGAGTAGATTATTATTTCTAAAATAAAAATATTACTCACATAAGTGTGTTGCACCACTCCTGTTGGATCCAATATAGAAGGTAACAGTACGACTAATCGTGTTCCGTACAACAATGTTCCGTACAGATTAACTTTAACTGCTGATCGCTGAATAAATACTTCTAGGTCATACACAAAATGCATATCTGTGTCGTCTTCATTTCTCCCTCTTATATTATAATGAGTTTAACTCACCCGTCGGTACACGTGGGGAAAACGTCCAATGTTGTCAAATGGCAACCGGATTAGCCCATACATGTTCGACCCAGAGTCCGTGTGTTGCACAATTCCTGTCAGATCCAATATAGATGGCAAATCACCGTTCTTTTCTCTTAATCGGTCTGCAAATCCAGCCTCGAACTGTGTCTTGTTCACAAAACAATCCTCGGTGAAATGAAGTGAACATACGGATAATGTTTTACACTCATCTGCTGGAACGTTATTAAAAACAAATTTTAAGCAGGCATTCCTAATATTGGAATCCAGAGGAAGCTTATGCAGCAACTGTCTTCTTCCACAGCCAGACACAGCACAACATTTTGTCAACGGAATGTTTATTGCTGGTAGCTCGCTCCGGTTTGTCATCACGAGGTATGCTTTGGTTTACCTATGCGTGAATGCGCGAATCGGTGGGCGGGGCTAAACCGGCTGTGTTGAAGTAGGCGTTGATGAGCGGGTGGGGTTTTAGCGTCTTTGACGTCAATACTTCCACACTTTCAAAAACGAGACGTTTGTTGAGGCTGGTGTCAATAAAAGCTTTTATTGGACTGACAAGGTCATTTTCAGTTCTGAAACTTACAGGATATTCTTATAGTATGATGACCTCTTAGATGTCAAAAGCTCAAGGAAAATTTGATTTCTCAGTTCATCACCCCTTTAAGCTGACAGTCTACTAATACTCTAATGACAGTTAGTTGACATGTAGTTGAAAAGTTACTTATAGTTTGTAGAATGTCTAAAGTGGACTATCAAAATAAAGTGTTACCTTTTTTTGTTGTCCATGTTCGTATACTTTTTCAACCACAAATAATGTATTTCTTGTTTTGTGCAAAAGCAGCGAGAGTGATTTGCTTTTCTGATTATGTAACACAAAATATGAACAATTATGCCCTCTTACCCTCATTCTCTCCTCTTCCAGGAGAAGACATATCTCTGCTGTGTTGAATGTTCGTGGGATGGTGCATCAGACAGACCGTCAGGAGATTCTAGCTGTTGTCCGAGACTTAGAGACCAGCGACAGCTCCATCAATCTGCCCCGAGATCGTGCCCTCTCTCTGAAATCGCAGTGGCCAAAGACATGTCCTGCCTGGGGCTGGTTCTGATCCGCTTTGGTCTGACTGTGTCAGTCGTGGGTCGCCAGTGCCCGGCCACGCCGTAGCCAGAGTAGAAGGAGCTGGAATGAGAAACATGCAGACAACAGACAACAGTCAAGCCATGCAAAGCGCTTTACTGAACCTTAAAGATAATGAAATACAGCATAACTACAACGCATAGTATCCAGATATTTAAAAATGACACAATAATGCTAAAAATACATAGCATCACCACAAATATTACATAATCAAATCAGTAGGCTATAACATAAAGCAAAGATTGCAGAGATTGAAAGATTAAAGATGGCATAAATTGTGCTCTTGTCAATCTTCAGACTAGATGAATGTGGTCAGAGCCCAGTCAAAAGGGACAATAAGATGAGTTCATGTGACAGCAAAGTAAAATCACAACAATACTTGTCCTTCAGTACACAGCTGGAGCGGAACAAGTCAGTGGACACTTCAAAGGACGGGAAATAGTCTATAATTCTCTCGCTTTAAAACAGGCTAGTGGACTGCTGTAGGTGGACCTGTCGTGTGAACAGCCACATGATTTGAGAGGAGCGGCAGGAAACTCGTCGCTTTAGAGTGGGGACTTGCTGAAGTTTTTATTAGTGCAGGCTATGTTCAGGACACTGATTTAGCTTGACAGTAAATCACACACAGAACAAATGCATGTATATGATGTATCAAACACCAGGTACAGTTCTACAATGCATAAACAGCTACTTTTCTGACTGTGTTATTTTGAAAAGTGAAAAAAATCAAAATGGTTTAAATATGGTTGTCTGTGACATTTAAAGAATGTGAATGAAAATCTGATTTGTGCTAATGTTTCTGATTTGTGCTAAGGATTCTGTTCATCTCATTCATGTCTAATCATTGTTCAGATCTGAGCTACTGAGAAAAAAAAACTGCCAGGAATGAAATGTGTTTGGTATTCTTTCAGGTAAAAAAGAAATAAAGCCCCATTGACTGGGAAATTAATCACATTGTAATGTAAATGCTGCTTTTATACAGAACCATTCAAAAGATTGTAAAATGCTTTTGAAAAAAGTCTCTTATATTCACCAAGTCTGCATTTATTTGATCAGAAATCAACAAAAATATTGTGAAAAAAAACAGCAATATATTGTGAAATATTATTGTAATTTAAAATAAATGCTTTATAATTTAATATATTTTAAAAATGTAATTTATTGCTGTGATGGCAAAGCTGAATGTCCAGCATGATTATTTCTTGTTGTCTTTATTTCAGGATTCTTTGATCAACAGAACATTAAAAAAACAGCATTTATTTGAAAGATATTTTTGTAACGTTATAAATGTGTTCACTGTGACTTGATCAATTTAATGCAGTCTTGCTGAAAAAAAAGTATTAATTTCTTTAAAAAAAGGTACTTACCCCAAATTTTGCACAGTATAGTGTACATTTTAAAACACTATTTAAATTTTACATGTTGCATTAATACTTCTAATTTAAGACACGTACTGCCAGGTTGAGTTCTGCTGACATCCATCAGCTGAGGATGTTTTGGGTAACTTTTCTAATCCTGTTGCTCTGAGAGGTGCCAAACGAGTCCCCTTATCAGAGCCAAGTCTACACACCACCACAGGCGGTCACTTCCTTTTCAACACAACAACCTTGTTTTATCCCAAACATGCTTGCTGTCAAGAGTAATGAACACACACTCATGACAATAGACACACGTGAATATGGAAATTAAAGTCAGCAGGATTTTCCTTTAATGCCACCTAAGTTAAATATAAAATATTGCAGATTCCTTTTGATTGAATTACAGATTTATTTAAAAAATAATCATATTCAGACTATACATACCGGTAGATCAATCAGTGAATCTTATTTGAAGAGTACAGAGGCTTCCTAATGAAAATGTGTTTCAAAATTAAATTGTCAAGTTAAATTTCAAATTGCTCATATTCTGTTGAGGCATGCTGACAAAAGCAGTTTTTTAACAAAAAAAGAAAAGTTTAAATGTTCCAAAATGAAAATTCTGTCACCCTTATATCGATTTCAAAAACCATGGTTCATCTTCGGAACACAAATGAAGATATTTTTGATGAAATGCAAGAGGTTTCTGACTCCTCCATAGACAGCAACGAAATGACCACTTTCAAGGACCAGAAAGGTAGTAAAGGCATTGTTAAAATAGTCCGTGTGACTACAGTGGTTCAACCTTAATTTATGAGAATTCACGATGAGAATACTTTTTGTGCGAAATACAAAAAAAATGACTTTACTGAAAATGTTCTTCTCTTCTGTGTCAGTCTCTTATGCTGTTTACATTGTAACCACAGTGCAACGCTTCTGGGTTATACGTCAGAAGCGCAGATGCCAATTGGGCAGCTCCTGCGTCAGCATCACACGCATGTATTGTGGTGCTCATGTGAACAGCTTTGGCCAGTTGATGTCGGGGTCAATCTGGCATCACCAACCTGAGTTGCGGAAGATCCACCTATTTCAACATTCCCTTGGAGGGTATGAACACGATCTCTGAGGTTAGGGCACATCTTACCAGGGGCCTTTATATGCAGAAATGGGTGCGCAGATCTTTTTAGGTGCGCATCCTGGCATATACACTCACCTAAAGGATTATTCTGAACACCATACTAATACTGTGTTTGACCGCCTTTCGCCTTCAGAACTGCCTTAATTCTACGTGGCATTGATTCAACAAGGTGCTGAAAGCATTCTTTAGAAATGTTGGCCCATATTGATAGGATAGCATCTTGCAATTGATGGAGATTTGTGAGATGCAAATCCAGGGCACAAAGCTCCCAATCCACTACCTCCCTTAAAGATGCTGTATTGGGTTGAGATCTGGTGACTGTCATTTTAGTACCGTGAACTCATAGTCATGTTCAAGAAACCAATTTGAAATGATTTAGAGCTTTGTGACTGGTGGAAGTAGCCATCCGAGGAGGGGGACATGCTGGCCATAAAGGGATGGACATGGTCAGAAACAATGCTCAGGTAGGCCATGGCATTTGACGATGCCCAGTTGGCACTAAGGGGCCTAAAGTGTGCCAAGAAAACATCCCCACAAATCCATTACATCACCACCACCAGCCTGCAAAGTGGTAACAAGGCATGATGGATCCATGTTCTCATTCTGTTTATGCCAAATTCTGACTCTATCATCTGAATGTCTTAACAGAAAGCATCAGACCAGGCAACATTTTTCAACTGTCCAATTTTGGTGAGCTCTTGCAAATTGTAGCCTCTTTTTCGTATTTGTAGTGGAGATGAGTGGTACCCGGTGGGTCTTGTGCTGTTGTAGCCCATCCGCCTCA
>JAQIUQ010002249.1:42500-171673 GCA_030378365.1 Hybognathus amarus
AGAGTGATTTATTTACGACAACATGTCCCCCAAGCCAACCTGGCAGGCAGCAAACTTATATACACACAGGACGTAAAACACCCGCATCTGAATGCACGTACTATTTTAATAAACACCAACTGTCTAACAATGCACAAACACTATTGGTATAGGATGTCACAGTATATGACTTACTGCAAAACAACACAAGAGCTCTAAGAAAAATTACTTGAAGATCCTATAAATAGGTGATGTTGCTGCAGAAAGAAATTAAGGATGTGTGTGTGTGTTGTGTAACAGTTGTCAGAAATTCCCACTGTAGAGATTTCTTAGAACAGACAAATGGGAGAATGTCAAATGGCACAGTCTAACCCTTGAATACTCTTAATATTACATAACTGAGTAATAGATCATCTTAAATGTATTGCCCTAAAGTCAGTTTCACATTCAGTTTAAAGTCAACAAGAAATTATAGAGGTCAATTGTATGAATACAGAACTGTGCCTCTCTCTCTCTCTCCTCTCTCTCTCTCTCTCTCTCTCTCTCTCTCTCTCTCTCTCTCTCTCAGAGCACTGGTACAACTTCCCTTCTTTTCACTCAGTCTCAAGACAACACCTCTCTTATCTCCCTTTCCTTTCTGTGCACTGACCTTTGCCCTTTTTACACCTGTAGGCAGATGAATCTGTGTAGTGTTGGTTTTAGGCTGTCAATCTACAGGAAGACGGGCCGCGTCATCAGCACATCTCAGAAAAATACAGAAAACACCCAAACCCACTGAACTCATGCAAGAAGAGGGACAGTTGGCTCATTGTTTACTACTTGAACTACTTGAACGAGAAGACCGTAATATATTTTTTACAGAATCATACAACATGTCAGGAATGTTGCTGTCAGCTGGTCATTGTTGTAAAATAAGGTGTGATCAGGACTTTGAGGCAAACTGACCAACACATTTTTTGAAATACAGAATAGATGAAATACAGATAATTTCAGTACAGATGCTGTTCTCTAAAGTAAAGCATTGGTTGAATGTTGAATGACTTTTGTCCATGAATGACTCCAATTGTTTATGATTTACTGGATAAGTATATATTTTTAAGTATTTTTACTCAATTTCTACTTAAAAATATATGTATTTTAAAAAGGCCCATGCAGTTTCATTTTGTTAATTTACTTGACCTAGTAACAGTTTTTAAATGAAGCTTATATGTTCATATATATATATGCTTATATGTTCATATTTTCGGATGGTAAAACCAAGGTCCTGACAAAAAACTCTAGTCCTTTACACAGGACTATAAATGTGTATATAAAATGGGTCATTTATGTAGAAGAAATGTGAAATTGAGAAGATGAGAAAATTAGAAGAAATGTGGCTTATGTGGATGAAAGACAACAACTCCCAGAATGCACTTGATTCGCTGCCCTAGGAGGCCACGCCTACCGGTAACAGAGCGCAGTAGTTAAACAACAAGTTTTGAGAATACCCAAAATGTCTTTTGCGTTCTACAGTCGCCATTCATTATTTTTACTGTGGCGAGCAGGACGAGGCAAAGGCCGTGTGGAGAATGGCGCAAGGCCGGTGGCGTGATTACAGATGAGCGACACCTGTGAGACGCACCGGTGTTGTATCTCTCATGGAGGAGGGGTATTTTATTAGCAATGTTAAAACGCACATCAACCAATCACTTGTTTAGCGTTCATGTAGCCTAAATACTATATTCAGATTCACCAGTTGGAATGAATTCAGTTAGATTGAAACAAAAGGTGTGCATGTAAACAATGAATGGTGACTACAGAAAGCAAAAGCTTCATCCTGGACCTCGACGGCCGTACATGTATGGGAAAAGAGGATGGTAACCCCTACTACTCAGCTTTCTCCACAGAACAAGAACCTGCTAGCTTAGCTTCCAAAAAAAGATGGCTGACACTATGTGTTTATTCTGTGAGTGAGATCACACCTGCTATGAGAACATGCGGAACAGCCCCTACTACTGACTGTAGTCTTTAGCCTCTGGCCAAAAAATCCTCCGATGATGCAAAATGACGATTTTTGCGTCATCAGAGGATTTTTTCCAGACAAAAAATACATAAATCTCTCATCTCAGGGGGCTATAAGGTGGAAAGCATGGTAATTGGAAATACTACAGGTGTTCTACTAATACAAAACTTAATGCTGAAGTATCCCTTTAAGGTTTGAAGACTGGGCTAACAGACACAAAGCAATGACTTCAGCACGTAAACATGAATACTTATAGGAAACAAATACAAATATACGGTAAGAAGATACTGAGGACAATACGCTTGTTAACCCTTAAGGAGCTTAATGGCGATGGCGCAATCTGAGCAATCTGAATATGTAGTTGGTCATTAGGAAGAGCGAGGTCAGCAGGAGGTTTGTGTTTTGAGTGGTTCTTTTTTATGGTCCTTAGAACATTCTAGGACATATTATTTAAAGATTAACTTGGAAGAGCTTTTGTCCTGACAAAGACCCTTTGTTTAGTTCCCTTGAATGAATTCAAGAGGCTGAAAAATTGCAAGTAAACAGACACTAACTCAAACACATATGCCATTTTCATGACCTTTGAGAGTCCACCTGAGAGCTGAGCGCAGCCAAAAACATGTCTGTGACTTAGAGTCATGCATTAATTTATAGTGTCTCTAGGGTAGAAGGAGAAGGAAAGCCTTCCTGAAAAGAAGTGAGGGGAGAGAGGAACAGGGAGGACAGGGGAGAAGCAGAGAGAGTAAACGAGAAAAAGAAACAATAGCACGCATTCTGAAATATTGCATTGGGCGGTTGACCTCTGCCCCCTTCACACAGGACTTCATGGATATTTACGCAAACAGGCCCTTGCTTCATCAGTCAGGCCAGTTAAGAGGACGTCCCGCAGGAAACAGTCAGCGTGGGTCTGAAACAGGACAAAACTCAAGACATCAGGCACACACACCCAAACATACACAGATACACAGACATTACAACTACTAAACTGCCACTACACACACACAGAACAACTAATACAATCAGACATGCATGCAAACATGTAAAGAAATGGTTGATTACACAAAAGTGCGGACACCATTACACACGTCATTCTCTCATTCTTTATCTATTCCAACACACTCTGTTAAACTCAAAGCAGACAGTTTACAGCAGAGGTTACTGAGTTGAGTCCCAAATGGCCCCTATGAGGATGTTGACATTGTGTGCCCATAAAGATGTTGGATCTGCAGGCGAGAACGGCTGGTTCTCTAATGTCACTGGCCTTCCTTTGTTCACTGTCATTGCGCCCCAGAGCAAGGCACTTAACTCTTGGATGTTGAAGAGGGCTTCCTGCAGGCTGGTCCTGCCATTACTCATTCAAGTAGGCTTTTAAGACAAGTGGATCAAAATGTTTGTTACTGAGCACAACTTTCACCTCTTTTTGTATTTTTTTTTGTTGAGATATGGAGTTTATTCTCAAAACTGTAACTCGAAATGCCTTGCATACTGACTGGCTACTGAGTGTGCAGTATGAGAGGGGGAGTGGCCACTCAGTGTGCAGTGTGAGCCAGAGTAGAAGTAGTGGGAAGTTCGGATCGTTTTACTGATTCGGATCTTTGAATCTCGTTCAGCAAAGTTCATTGCGTTCATTTCAGCATAATATAATAAAAATTGCATGCTAAATACCCCAAGACATTATGAAAATGTTGATTACATTTGTACAAAGAATAAAAATAAACTATAGGGTAATGCAGCCAAAGCCAAATGATAAGAAACAGAAATGTTTTATTAATTGATTAGATGTTGGGTCTTAAGTTCAGGCTATGGCAGTCTGATTCTTTTAGTTCACCTCACCTCCTGATCCGAGACATGCTTTCCTTTGCAACTTTATATTTATCAGGTTTGTTCTCCTCCTCTCGTGTCTTGAGACGTTAGTATGCACTCATCAGTGTCTGCAGGGCAAACAGCAGGGCTGGAAAGAGATATGATTAATTCATCTTTCAAGTCTTGAGTTTGGGTTCGGATGAGTCTTTCGTTCTTCCTGTCAGTCCCATTGAGGCTATGCTGTCAATACCGGAAAGAGAAATGAGTAGTTCATTTTTTCAAGTCTTCGAATTTTGAGTCCTTTGTTCTCTATTTTGTCACGTGACCTTTGGTATCTCTGTTTCCAGTACAGATTCAGAACCATATATGTTGCGTAATGTGTATGTGCGTTCAACACAAAATTAAGAATCACTCTCTGAGACAACTCAGTAGTCCCGATCATAAAATCACGAATCATTCATGAACGACACATCACATCACAACGGCTAGAGCAGCAAAAGCCAATGTGTGCTTCTTTTACTGATATATTTTGCATTTATAATCCAAACAACGTCAAATTTGGCTCTGCACTACTTGTGCCTGTAGCTGACACCTGTCTGGTTTGAGAATAACAGACATGCCCTTTCAAAATAAGTTTTGTGTGTGTTTTTAGTAGTTGTTCAGTGTGTTTGAGTGCTTATTGTTACAATTACAAGCAAATTCAGTGACATTTTTATTTTGTGCATGGTAGAAAGCAAATACTGATACTGACATAATCCCATAAATACATATGGAGAACTGAACTACATGGTTGCAAAACAATGGTGATATTAGGTGACATGTTTTTATAGGTAGCAGGTTAAATTTAAATTAGTGTCAACTTTGTTGTTATTGTGCAGATTCCAGTTATGGAGACAATGAAAGGCAGTTAGTGTATTTTATGTTTTGTTGGTGAATAGCATAGGCTACTATTGCACAGTAGGGATGGTTCTAATGTTAAGCGCACCAGAATAGATGAAAATGGACTGCATTCATAGACCCAATGGCCACCAAAGCTCTTTAAATAATGCCTCACATTCACCCATTCACATGGGTCAGAGATTTAGGAGTTTAGCCTATACACAAAGGCTGTATCAAAAGGTAACTTCGCGTCCGCTGCCAAGATGGATCCCTAGATATAAACAAACTGCTTCGGTGTGTCGCATATACGTCGTCACCGTCTTGCTGCGCCCTCCCCGTTCTGTGATTGGTTCCCTATCTCACGCGAAAATTTGGTCTATGGTGTCCAGGCAGGCTACCTCAGCGGGAATAATATCGTGCGGCGGCAAGGCAGCATGGGGTAACCCAGACTAATGATTATGAGCAATTAAAGCTGACTTTTCTTGTGCTTTGGGGTCAGTATAGTAGCTAATTAGTGTACGTCTTGAAGTTCTGGCATGCGTTTTTACCGTTTTTACACACCTTACTCTGTGCTAAAACCTCAGTGCCTGTTGCCACCATGTCTTTCTGCAGGTCTTTTGCTGTCACCCGAGGGTTTTTCTGAACCTGCCTTCTCAGAAATCTGGTTGCAGCCATTGATAGCTTCTTTTCTGCCCCATCAAGGTAGTGTAACAATATATTCTGCCATAAAAACAGTAGTCTATAAAAACATTAACGTAAATAACAAGAGCATCATACCTCAAACAACTCTGTTGGTATTACTATTATTGTTGTTGTTATTGTTTTTGTTACATTGTATTTACTGAAACACTTCAATATGTGAATTATATTATCAAAAACTGAACACATTGAGCGTTATCAGGCTTATATTTGTGCTTAAACTTCTACTGCTTCAAAATTAATTCTTTTCCCAAACAATCAGAGAAAAGATTCAAATATCTAAAAGATTCCTCCATCCATACCTTGTAAAGTCCTCTGCACAGGACACTATCACCCTTGACGTTTCTGTTCAGGCTCTATTGGTACACCTTAGACAAACCTTTATCTTTATCTTTGCCTTTCTCAAAGCCCTTTTCAAGTTTCAAGAGCCTTTATCTCTGATTTATCTATGAACGTAAGCCAAGATGACAAGAGTGGACAAAAATGACCTTGGTGGGATTAGACTAATAAATAATATGATGTTAGGACTCCATCTAGTGGTGTTTTGATGGTCTAAACCCCTACTATTAAAACTAATGGAGCATTCAGGATAATATACCCTGTATTTTTTTCCCTTTCTGGAGGTATATATTATATGAGCCATATCTCTAATTGGACCGAGCTAATAAGAAAATATCTTTGCAATTATGGCAATAGGTGTTATTGGTTGCTGCTATTGGTTGTTCAGGAAAACTTCTTAAAGTAAAAAGCAGCACATCATGTAAAAACATGTGGTTCAGTTTTTTTTTACTCCATTATTTTACTTGTTTATGGTTATCTTTGTGTCATGACACAACGTTTTGTCGTTATTTAGGGAAAACTCAATAAGGCAGTTGTAAACTGGGAAGGGTTTGAGTGTTAGTCCTATGTAAGGTCTAGTCAGTGCACATGCAGAACATTTCAGGGTTGGGAGTTCTCTTTATATTTTAATTGGAACAAGAAAGTGCAATTTAAAAAAATAAAAATAAAAATCTCACATTGTCTCTGGTGTTAAGAACCAGAACTTTTTACAGATATAAATCCTCTATGGCTCCATTAAAAACTACTGTTACAGAAAATATGGATAGTGGAAGTCTGGGGAAAAGTGTATTTTCTGTGTATTTTATTGTATTTATTGCAAGTTTATCAATTAGTTTTATGTGGTGTTGTTTTTAACTAGGCGAATGGTTCCCAGACTAATATGCTTTTTTAAGCTGTTTTTAACTGAAAACAACTTGCACTGATGTATCTTACAATATGTCAGTGGCATTGTTTTTTTCTCAAGATGCACACCAGTGTCCTTTTCTAAGGCACGTTTATAAAAGCTGCTTAAAAGTCCTAATTGAACTAAGGCCTCCTTCTGGCTCAATCTAAGCCCTGTCTGTGAAACCAGGCCATAATGTCTTAAAATGACATTGCAAGTGTTCCAAAAAAATTTAAAAGCTGCTATGTAAGTTTTAAATGTCCAAGACATACATGTGCAAAAACTGCATGAATTAACATTGCAATGTGTTAGAAGATATTGTGTATTGTGTTGAATCTATGAAAACATTGGATTGCACATGTTCTTATCAAATTTGTAGCCATCAGATGATAGACAGTCCTTGAACAGCATCCTCATTAAACTCTTGGGCCACTCTGAGTTGATTTACAGCTGCAATAGCATTTACCTGAGTAGAGCAGTGAAGAGAGACTATTGTTTGGATGGTTAGGGTCCTTAATGATTTCCTGAACCTCTTGAATTAAATGCCCTGTAAGGTGGAGAGAGCATGATGATGCACTCAGCGGAGCGTTTCGATCTCTGCAGAGCCTTGCAGTCCTGAGATGTGCTGTTTCTAAATGCTGTGTAAGAGAATGCTTTTGGTGTAAAAATTACCTTAGTATCTCAACTTGAGTAACAAAGTATATTAACTTGAGTACTGTACTTAAGTACACCTTTTGAGTATCTGTACTTTACTTTTCTTTTTTTTTCTGGAAGCTTTCATTGATGTCAGAACCCGACTTATATTGGTTTCTGATGTCAAACCGATTTCTTTTTGAACCACAATACAACATCTGTCCAACGTTGGATATTAACGTGAATCTGATGTTGGAATGTGACATCAACCAGATTTTCAGTTCCAACATTAAATTTGGTCTTCTAAATGTGAATTTTGTCATTGTTTTAGAGCAAACTAGCTTATAGATAATAGTAAGGCTAACATATTCATACTAAAAGCAAAAAAAAAAAAAAAAAAAAAAAAAACTAGAGCACTATATGAGGGAACTGCCAATTTGGGTGTCCAAACCCATTGTGGGCATTATTGAATGCACTTATTCCATTTCACATTCCATCCCACTACTAGAACTGTTCTATCAAGAAATACATTTGATATTGATATGAGGGTAGGTTGGCAGGAATTGATTCTGAGTCATAAGGTACTGTAAGTATTACATACAACAATACAACAACAATAATAAAACAATGCATTGACATTTACTTTTTACTTTTGAGACAAGTAATATTTGACTAGTAGTATCTGTAGTTTCACTGGTAACACTTTACAATAAGGTTTGTTAGTTAACGTTAGTTAACTACATTAGTTAATATGAACTAATAATGAATAGCACATATACAGCATTTGTTAATCTTTGTTAATGTTATTTTCAGCATTTACTAATACTTGATTAAAATCTTATTAACATTAGATAATGCACCATGAACTAACATGAACAAATAGTGAACAGCTGTATTTTTATGAACTAACATTAACAAAGATGAACAAATGCAGTAACAAATGTACTGCTCGTGGTTAGTTCATGTTAGTAAATACATTAACTAATGTTAACTAATGAACCTTATTGTAAAGTGTTACCGTTTCAGCTCAAGTAAGGAAGTTGTGTACTTTGTCCATCTCTGGTATCTCAAGGGGAATCCTGAACTTCCTCAAAAGTCTGAGGTGTGGAGGTGGTGGATAAGATGCAGGGCTGTGATGTGAATAGTGGTCGGGATAGGGTGTGTGTCTTGATGAAGCATTCAGGGTATGAAGGACGAGGCTTTTGGCAGCTGTTTAAACAGTGTCTTGAACTTAAAGGGATACTCCACCATTTTTTTTTTCATATTAAACTTTTAATATGACTATATAAATACTTTTAATATTAATATTAAAAAATATTAATTAATGTTATTTATGCTATGTTATCTATCTAACACTATGACACTTTGATCGCACTTAACTTGTCCCAGTTCATTCAATAGGGGCCAAGCAGAGAGCGACCAAACACCTCCACGTTTTCCCTACGTAAATACAGTTACATGAGTAGTATAACTCGACCAAGAATGGTGACACAAAATAAAATGTTGCACTTTTCTAAGCGTGTAAAGTGGATAACTATAATGTATGGCGGAATACCACAGCAAGTGATTGGGAGCACTTCGACTCGGCGCATATAAATTTTTTTGGACTCGGCGCAGTAATATCATCACTACGGAGAGGGAGATGATGATATTACTACGCCGATTCGAAGTGCTCCCAAGCGCTTGATGTGGTATTCCATTCCGGAGCAGAAGGCCATGGAGGAGTTTGTGGAGGAAGCCCTTAAACAAGAGTACATTCATCCATCTACATCCCCTGCCGCTCCCAGCTTTTTCGTAGCTAAGAAGGACGGAGGCTTAAGGCTGTGCATTGGTCATCGTCATCTCAACTCTCAAACTGTAAAGTTAAGTTATTCCCTTCCTCTGGTCCCAGCAGCACTGGAGCAGCTGCGTGGAGCCTGCATCTTTTCTAAACTAGATCTACGCAGTGTGTAACTTGATCCGAAATACGTCGGGGTCATGAATGGAAGACGGCATCCATCACGCCCACCGGCCATTATGAATACCTGTCTGACTGTCCAACTCTCCAGCAGACTTCCAAGCGTACATGAATGAGTTCTTCTGGGAATATCTTAACAGATTTGTGGTTGTCTACATTGACGATATTCTCATCCTCTCCTCATCTCTCTCTGAGCATCAATGCCAAAACTGGAGAAATGTGAGTTTCACACCACCACTGTCCAATTTCTGGGCTACCTCATTGACCAATATGGAGTTCAGATGGACCCGAGGAAGGTGAAAACTATCCGGAACTGGCCCCAGCCCTCTACTGTGTATATTCAGGAGATTCCTTGGGTTCGCCAAATTCTATAGAGGATTCATCCATTCATCAGTTCTCTGACCTCATCTCTAAAGGGCTGGCCCAAGTATCTGTCCTCTTCTCCCGAAGCCATCTTAGCCTTTCAGCAACTCAAAGAAGCCTTCCTGACTGCTTCAATCTTTGAGAGATTTCCTTTGTCGTGACGCATACTCAACAGGAGTTGGAGTGGTTCTCTCCAGTGGAACCATGTATGCGATTTTGGATGCCATTCCACCTCAGGATATCTGATAAGATTTCAGACATAGTACCCACAGACATCAGACAGTGTACAGTGCATTTATGCAATTTTCTAGGTGCACAGGTTTTATGAGGAAAGTCATTGTTTAAGCTGGTACAGTGAGGGCTTCTGAGAAATTCATTGGACTTGACAAAAGTTGTCTATGATTGCATCAAAGGATTTAAATTAAATCCATGCTTAATAGCAAGTTATTGGAATATCCTGAGCACAGCTGTGTATTCCTTATTGTTATGTCTGTGACATAATCACTACTTTTAACTTTTGGAGGGACTGTAATTCTGGCCACAAAATTTATAACCAATTTTTACTCATTTCTTTACTGTTTTTTTTTCCTAGTTCCCTGGACCTGTTACATTTTTTGAGTTGTCACTGAAATGTTTGATATTATAGTAAATTAATTTGATCTAGTTTGCTGATAACACTTTATAATAACTTTAATAAATAATTAACAAACATTATAACAAACATTATAATGCTTAGCAGATCATTGGTTAATATATATTCACAGCTAGAAATATATGGGATAATGTGTTTGTTAACGCTAAAGGAGAACTCCGGCACAAAACGAACCTTTGGTACCCAGTCGACCGTTCTCTGAGATTTGTTTTCATAATAAACGAATGTAAAGAGTTTTATCTCTAAAACTGTTTCAGCGTAGGAGGTGATAGTGCTGGGCGGTTTGACAAAAAAATATCACTCTTTTTTCAAAAGAGTGATTCTGGTTTGACATTTTTTCCCCATGCATAATCAGGTGTTCAAAGCATTTTCTACTGGTTGAGAGGGGAATTGGTGCAATAAATTGCCTTATGATGGTCTATTTTATTGTCATTAGTTAATATTGTAGAATAGAATAGCGCCAGTCTTAACCTAAATCGGTATGATGGTATATTAAAAATTAACATCATAACAAAAATATATACTGGTTTTCAGTATGAACCGGTATACCGCCCGGCACTAGAAAGCTAAGATCTTTTCAAAGTTGGATCTGCGAAGGGCTTACAACTTGGTATGCATAAAGGAGGGAGCCTTAAGTACTCCAACTGGCCCCTGGGAATATTAAGTCATGCCGTTTGGGTTAGCCAATGCCCCAGCATTTACCATGTCCAACAGGTGCTGAGGAAGCTTCTTGAGAATCCCCTTTCCATGTGCCCCAAGTCTCATTCCTAGGCAATGTTGTCTCACAAAAAGGCATCCAGATGGAACAAACGAAGGTATCTGCCATTACCAGCTGGCCCCAGCCTAAATCACTAAAGCAGGTACAAAAATTTCTGCAATTTTCTTTGTTAAAGACCCAATAGCTGCCACGTCCTGGGGGTACATTTATATAGGTTATATAGATTTGGTTCTTTCTCCACTAGTCTGCAATAAGTATCTATTGCTGCATTTCTCTTATGAAGGTGAATAAAGGTGCTTTTACCTCTAAAAGGAGCCCTTGGTCCAGCATAAAGCCTGAAGCTCAAGTCACTTTCCCGTTGTAACGCAGTCGGTAAGTCATCTGGGTCCTCAGTACCTTCTATCACATTGACAGCAGAATTAGAAGTAAACTCATTGTGGTTACTGAAAAATTCCTTAAGTCTCAACGTTAGAAAAACGTATGAAAGTCTACAAGTGTATCAAAATCTCGGCAATGTGTAGTGGAAACAAAAGAGAGCCCTTTACTTAAAGCAGTCAAGCAAGATTCAGATAGTGATTTACTCAATAAATTAATCACATTTTGTACCCGTTCCATTTCTGTGTCTGGCGAGTCCAATGTGGCTCTCTGAGTCATTTCTTCTGCTCCAATCCTGGTAAACCCAGACTCTGAACTGCCATTTTTCGTGGAGGTGGATGCTTCAGAAGAGGGAGTTGGGGCAGTGCTCTCCCAAAGGCCTATCACAGATAACAGAGTCCATCCTTGTTCTTTCTTTTCCAGACGCCTGTCGTCAGCTGACGGAAACAATGATGTGCCTTAACCCCCCAACAGGCCAGGTGGGCTCTCTTTTTCACATGTTTTAATTTTGTTATCTCTTATAGACCTTGATCCAAGAATGTTAAGACTGATACCATGTCACGCCAGTATGATTGTTCCTAGAGAGACCGTTCTCTAGAGGTCATCATCCCCATAGACTGCATTCTTGCACCCGTTCGTCGATCTATCGAGGACACATTGTAAACATTCCTGATGAAGTCCCTCAAGGATGCTTGTTTGTGCTCAAGGATGTAAGGTCCAAAGTCCTCCAGTGGGGTCATGCTTCTGCCCTGGCTGGATATTAAGGAACTGAGAGGACATTGGATTTTTTTCAGAGATGCTTCTGGTGGCTAGAGATGACACGAATGGTCCGATCTTTTGTACAAGCCTGCCCAAACTGTGCTCAAAAGAAATCCTCTAATTAGCACCCTGCTGGCCTTCTACAACCCTTCCCCATCATCCCACAACGTCCCTATTCTCACATCTCCATGGATTTTATCACTGGTTTACCAGCATCCGAAGGTAACACTAGTGTACTGGTGGTGGTGGACCTTTTGTCTAAGTCCGCACACTTAATTCCCTTACCGAAACTCCCTTCTGCCAAAGAGACTGCTGACCTTATTCTTAAGGATGTGGTAAGAAATTCATGGAATTCCAGTGGACATTGTTTCTGATCGAGGTCCCCAGTTTATGTCTCGTTACTGGAAAGCATTCTGGTCTCTGTTTGGCTCTTCTGTCAGTCTCTCCTCAGGTTTCCACCCTCAAACGGTAAAACAGAATTGATAAATCAGGAGTTGGAGAAATATCTCCATGTTAGGGTTAGGGTCTGTCCAGCAGAGGGAGACTGAGAGCACAAGACTTTCCACATCTTTCTCCTAATTCACTGCTCATGATTGGTTCAATGAAATTACTTGTGCCTTGATAGTTAGTGTGTTAACAGGTGTATATTTAAAGGCTTGCATTTGATTGTATCTTTGCTCTGTCTTGAAGTTTTCTATAGCCTATGCTTTTGTGTTTACTCATTTTGTCTAATGGAAGACTTTTGCTCAGACCTTTTTACCAGCTTCACTGGTAATCTTTTAATATTATTGGACTCTTTTGCCTGCATCACCCAGTGTGGATCTGTATCTTGCTCAACCCTGCACTTATGCTGGATCCTTTGTTTGTGCTCAGGAAAGAAAACTAAGTAAAGACCTGTTTTTCCTTCCTAAACCTCTCATGTGATTATCTGCCAATTGAAATGATCGAAGGATGACACCCTGTAATAATAGCATACACGCCTTTAGAAAGCAGACAGTTAGAAGAATGCAGTTCTTTTGTCTTATACAGGTCTTGCTGGTAGGAACGGGTGAAGATGGATTCCAGGAGCTTGAGAACTGGGAAACACATGAAGGTACATAATCACAGGTAAGTAAGTAACCCATTCAGTGTAATGGCAGTCCAGTCGTAGACTAGACAAATTGTGTGTGATGCAGGCTTTTATGCAGAGCTAATGAGTATAATTAACGACAGGTGCGGGTGATGACAGAGTGAATGCAGTTGCAAGCCAGGAAGGATGCTGGGAAACTGCAGATGTGACTGAAGATCGTGACCATGACAAATAAGAGGTACTTTTTTTTCTTTTCTTTTTTTTTAACGTAAGTACATAGTTAAAGACAACTATAGGCTATAAAGTTTTCTGTTGAACATCCAGATATCTCATAGCTACCAAACACATTTTTGTATTTGTACTTTTGTAAATCTCAAAAAATTCCATTAGGTAACATATATGAACTGAAGTTTAATGACATGTAAGCATTTTAATTGACATTAAATAATGATTTTATTAATATTAATGAAAGTTAGTATAAAGTGTTACTAGTTAACCTTACTATCCTTAAAAGTTTGACAAAATAGCTAATTGTGCATACTGTTCAATCGTTTGGGCCAGTAAGTTATTTTTTTCTTTTTTTTTAAATAAAGTAATACTTTAATTCAGCAAGCAATTTTATAAAAATGTTTTTCAAATGTTCTTTTGAGCCTTCTATCCGTCAAGGAATCATGAAGTTTTGTATAACAATTTCCACAAAAATACTGTTTTTAACGTAATTAGGCTATAAAATGTTTCTCAAAAAATAAAAAAAAATAAAATCAAAACTCGAGTGATGATATGGCCCCTTTTTGCCTTGACCATTTCTTAGCCACTAAGACCTCACAACAAACAAAAAATGGAGATAATTGACTAACCGTTTAATCACATTGTTTACATTCAGTCAAATGCTCAGCTATGTCATCTGAAGTCATCCTTTAGTTATAATCCTGTCCTTCTTTGCCACTAGTTTGTAGATAATGTAAATAGGCTAGTTCTACGCTCGGTCATTCGTTTTTATTAGGCTACAATTTTACTGTTTAAAAAAAGATTGATAGCTGCAACATAGGCTACACTTTTTAATAAATAGCTATAGGGAATGCGGAGTTGACGTCACGCCATGTTGCCATTATGGGTCCGCCGCCATATTTACAGGATTGCGCCCAATACCGCTGTATTTAAATGCATGTTTTGGAGGCTGTGTTTGGATTTTCTGTCGAGATTGTGAATAAACGTCGATATGGTCTGTTCAGTTCAACTGCCATAGCATGTCACACGATCGTTCAGTGAGGAAACCGAACAATGGAATACGTTTTTTCACCTTTCTTTCTTGGAAAAACAATAAGGAAGCAGGTCAAGGAACTGACGAGAAGAAGCCGGATCGCGTAGGGGATGAAGGAAGTAATGAGGAAAAACGCAATAATGAGGAAAAACTTTACTTAATGTCCTCCACAGCATACTATGTTTGTTAAAAGTAAAAAGCAAGAGGTTGTGTATTGTATATTCATAGATGACTAAACAGTTAGGAGGATAGTTGACTTTGTGGTTCAAGTTCTTGTTAGCAGATGATAAAGCTAGGACACATTGCATGAATCAAATTATATTTATTTTGTTTTCAATTAACAATTTGCTTTGATATTCTGTACATCTCTTTACATGCCTTTCTTTAAAACGTTTGTGAATCATGTTTTATATAACTGCTTAATAAATACATTAAGTGACTTCTCTGTTTATGTACTGATTGCATCCGCAAAGACCCTTTAAGTACACATAAATGGGCAAAGATACATCAAACTATTTTAAAATAAACTACCAAATACCCTCATTTTTACACGTGTCATCAACATTAAATGATGACAATAAGGCACAGTTGTATTTAACAAGTTACCACATCTTGTGGCATTATAAAGTAATGTACATTGTTTTTCTTGCACAACCTATGAAAACTCAACATATAGACTGAAAATAGCAAGTTAACATTAACTATGAGAGCTACTTTTCAGGTAAAATAGCTTGAACTTTATGTACAATAGTAACGTTAATCAACTTAGCATCAGGCTTCGAACACCAAAACTAAATCAGATGCATCAACGTTGTTTATCGCGGATAGTTTGTCCAAATTACGTTTTTTTTTGGCAGTGGCATTTAGTTTATCCTGGTAGGGTCCCTTCTCTCTTCTTTAAACATCTCCATTTCTTCCGGTCTTCTTCAAATTTGCCTCGTTTTAGCCAAAACACCTACTATTATCCCGAAGGTAAACAAAGATCGTGCCTGTAAAGATGGCGCCCACGTCCCATAATGCAACACGGCGTGACGTACCTCCGCATTCCCTATATCGACTATAAAATGACAACGAACAACGACTGAGAGTTTAAAGACCTTTACAGTCAAGGGGAATAAGTTCTCTATCGAGATTGTGTGGAGCTCTTTAAATTGTCCATCGGTGCGCGCGCGTACGTCAGTGCCGAGATGAGCGAGCGCTAGCGGAGGCAGCAGTGGCGCATCTCGCATATATCTGCCGCTGGATTATAACGGCTGCTTTCAGGATGTGAACGGGGTTCGGCCTCGTCACCGACCAAAGCTTCTGTTTTCCCATGACAAACAGATGCGACAAGAGAACAAGCGAGCGCGAGAGTGAACGGTACTGGGGAGCGGAGAGATCATCGGTATTATTATGAGAAAAGAGAACGGGGTTGTCGGAGCCGTATTTGTTTTGCTCGCTGAGATGAGGCGGGGGGTTGCGAGTCGCTACAAAATCGTTGGGCTCCGGCCAAGCGTTACTCTGTTTTAGCATATACCGCCGCGCTTGCGTTTACTTCGTCAACAGACGCGTTTGATCGCTACGGTTTGCATCGCAGAAAAATAATGCAGCTGTCTCGAGGACATCTGTGAGATTTGCGGACTGCTGTTCCGCTGCCATGACAGACGCAGGCTTTACCGAGCAGGCGGTGTGAGACGAGCACGGCCCCCAGCTGCAGCAGCACGGCCGATGTGGGCTGCGTTTACCGGGGAGATTAAATCTGTATACTGTTCGCGCTATTCCTCTTTAACCGTTTGCAATCTCAGGGAAAATGTCATCTCGGTCTGCTTTACCGTCTGCGAACGACCGGAGCACAGATCATGTAAGTATCATCATTTCAAATTAATTATTATTGTTGTATCATCTAGGCGCTCCGTTTCCACACATATCCTACAACGCCCAGAATAACGTCAGATACACGGTCATTTTTGCTGCCGGGATTTCATATCAGGAATGCATTGCCTGGTATCGTTCATTCATGTGAGGATGGAGAGGCAGGATACATACAGTGGCCCATGTACGCGTAGCAGGTTCTTTGGCAAAATGGGCCGCATCCTTGCATGTGCAAAGCAGCAAAAGAGGCGCTGCGAAACGCGCAGGCCATCCGCATAGTGTACACATCAGCGCATCATCTGCGCACGAGCGCGCGCTCCTCTCACAGAGAGCGCTTTTGCTTCATTGGCAGAATTTGCGGGAGAATGGCAAGAAGCTCTGAGCACTCTGTCTCTGCAGATTAGAAAATGAATATAACTTTTTGGGGCACCAGAGTCATATAGCCAGGGAGGGTGAGGTTTTAGCGTTAGCTGTGATCTGCCGTCTCCGTTCGTCTACAGTTGCGTGCTCCATGCTCAGACGCACTGGCTGGTGTCGTGGCCTACCAGTTCTGCGCCAGAACATTACAGTGTGTTTTATTATCTGACCTAGACTTGTGTTGGTTAATGCATTTAGTGTTGCTTCAATATCTTATTAAACAATCTAAAACAACCATGTTTTTTCTTAGCCTAATTCTTTTAGGCTACTTAATAATAGAGAGTGCTGTTGATGTAACATCTAAAGGGATTCAATTTATCTTACGTTTGACTGCTTGATTAAAACTGTCTGGAACCTTATAAACAAAGCATAATAAAACAAAAAATCTCAGCTCATCATGGTAACGATTAATGAATATAATTTTACTTGCTGTATATTTTAAACAAGCACCAAGGTAAAAGTTAAGTAGGCCTAATTCATTAAAGTGTGCACAACAAACTACATTTTATGTGAAGGATCATCAGGTCGTTGACGTCTTAACCGTTTTGCATTTGGACTGTCTGGCTGACAATTATACATTAATTCATTCCCTTCTCTTTTTATGTACACTACCATTCAGAAGTTTGGGATTTGACAGATATTTTTCAATGTTTTATATATATATATATAGGCTAGCCTAAGTCTCTGATGCTCACCAAGCCTGCATTCATTTGATCAAAAATACAGTAAAACAGTAAGATTGTTACTATTTATAATAACTTTTATTTGAATATATTTGTAAAGGTAATTTATTCCTGTGATGTCAAAGCTTTAGAATTATTACTCCAGTCTTCAGTGTTACATGATCTTTCAGAAATCATTCTAATATGCTGATTTGCTGCTCAAAAACATTTCTTATTATTATCAATGTTGAAAAAAGTTGTTCTGCTTAATATTTTTCAGGGGTTTTTTTTCAGTTCTAAAGAACAACATTTATTTGAAATGGAAATCAAGCATTATAAATGTCTTAAAGGTCACTTTTTGATCATTCCCTTTTGCTAAATGTTTTCTTACTGACCCAAATGTTGTGAACGGTAGTGAACGGTAAAAGATACTCCTTTCTTTCAAATTTAGCAATGTTATTCTTTAGACCACCTGCTGAAACATGCACAGGATTCTGAGATGTCATAGACAGCAAATGATAAATCTGATAAATCAAAAATCAACCAGATGAAGACATCTTAGTACACAAAAGTTGGATATGGATGTTGATGTGTATAAACTGCAAAGGCAGCATTTCTTAGCTTTCAGACAGTCTTAGAGAACACTAATATTGTGGTTATTAATTGTAACTCTGTAGCACAGTATGTATCCTTACATGGGACAGAGACATACAGGATTTTATGATACAGAGCTAAGATAATGTGCATGGTAGATTTTATTGAGCAAACATGTTTTGACCATAATATACCATTATGGAAAGTTGGGGCATTTAAAGGTCTATGCATAATATAAAACAACCAGATCATAAATATAATGAAAATGTGAGCCAGACCTGGCTTATTGGTTAAGTTTACTAAACACCCACACATTTGGGATTCTCCCAACAAACCCTTTTCAATTAGGAGCAGTCTATGCTATATATAGTTTTTTATTTATTTGGTTATAATTTTTCAAAAATAAGAGTGAGATCTGGTGCACAGTTTGGCATATTGTGTAAACAGCACAGGGTGCTGTGTGTGATGTAGAGTCCAGTAAGAGTATGGCAGCAGCATCGTGTAGTAATGTATTCAATCCCTGAGCTTTAATCCCGTGGTCAGCGTTGCAGACGTGGACCTGCATGGGCATGTTTTGATTTCTGTGTGAGCTCCTTCCTCTCACCTCTTAAGGGGGCAGTTGGAGACATTCAGTAAACTTCACCAGATGTTAGTTTGAGTGTTCAGGGTTCAGGTTTAAATGTGCTAATCTGTTTCAGCAGCGACAGACTAAAACCTCCATGGCAAAGTAAATTAATCCTGTATTATAGGCAGAATTACTCACACACCAATGCTTATAGCTCTCCTATACCATCATCACATCAGCCATCTAAATGATAATTCATATGATTGCAGTCACCATTTATTAAGGTTGTGCATGTGTTTGTGTTTCGCTGTGAATTTTTAAAATTAGATTTCATGTTTATGACAAGAAAGCTGAATTACAGCAACAAACTTCCCCTCAGATTCCCCTCTGCTTATTTCTAAATAATTTTAAGACACGTCTTTTGCCGTGTGTAAAACAAAATTTGTGAGGACTTCTTTAAAAGCGTGAACTCAGTGATGCACTGAATTGTTTTTTTTTACCAAAACATTGAAACCAAAATTAAAGTTTTATTTAGCCTAAAAACTAAACATGAAAATTAAGGTTGAGTAATTAAATTGAGCAAATTAAGCACAGGAATTTGAGCAGTTGTTTGCTCGAAACAGACCCTGACATGGTTGAAACGCGTTAATGGAGAAACTCTAATTAAATGCCACTGTTTTAGTCAATGGTCTCGGGCCCACCAAAACTATTTCGGCTGAATATTTCAGGTTGCTGAAATTCCGGTACATCGTTGCCTAATCCCAGATTTGAGTGTGACATTGTTCTTTTCTGAGAATCATTCACACTATAAGTAGTTTAATTAATACATTAAATTATTAAAATAAGTGATGCATAGGCCAAATATAGCAAACCATTGGTATAAATAAAAAAAATACTAATTACTAGCTACTATAACAGTTGTGTGGCCCATCTGCGTTAGTGTAGACTGATTTTTGTGTGTGAAGTAAGAGGCTTAATCTGTAAATAAGGATTTAATTCAGAAATCTGGTGCAGTTCGGTCAGTGCTGTAGCATTAGTCTGTTTCACTTAAGATTTATTTTTAAAAACATTCCTATTCCTTAATTAAATTCTGCTTCATTTAATTCAATTAATACAACTACATGCATTTTCTTTTATCTGAGCTAACTCGGCTACTTGTCTTTTTCACTGGCTAGACACACAGGCAGGTTAAATTTCTTTCTTTGAGTCAATTTTCCTGTTTGCTTCAACAACAGCACATGTTCCCCAGTTTAATACAGTCTATTTGTTAAAACATTAATTAGAATAATCTTAATAAATTTGTGTCCGTCTGTCTCTTCATCCAGCATGCGTCTCTGGGGGCGAGTCGTTCAGAGAAGGGCACGAATGTGTCGAGATCGTTCACTGGGTGCCAGATGTCGCAACTCCATGGCCTCCAGCTCAGACGAGTTGCCCCACATTCGGAAACTACCGGCTCCTCGAAACCATCGGCAAGGGCAAACTTTGCTAAAGTCAAGCTAGCCCGCCACATCCTCACAGGCAAAGAGGTGAGAGAGAAAGAGGGAGTTTACATACTGTAGGTAAAACCAGAAGGGTGTGAAAAGATGTAGGTACAGGAGCTGCTCTATTAGGTCTCATTCTCATTACAATACTTGTGAGCATTAATTCTTTGGGTAGTATATATTTTTAAAGTGGTCCAACTTAAGTGTGAAAATTTCCACGCCCACGTTTACTTTTTATAAACCAAAGCTAATATAGTGTGATTTTATATGGACATGTTAGTGGGCATCAGAGAGCTTTAATAATCTTGGACAATAATAGAATGTGATGTTTAAAGAGTAGTTCATGCACACAGTGTTATATTATATAATATATACATAGAGAACTTATGTGTGGCAGTCTGGAGCCACGTATACACTTTGGGGAGTGACATACGCTTTTAAATGCAGATGAGAATCCCCTAAATTATGCTTGTGTATGGAATAAAATTGTCACACCCAGACTTAAAATGGTTGATATAACCATAACACTATTGTGACTATAAATTTGGTAGCATGGATGCTAAAAGTTTTGTGCTCTTTTTGATCAATGTTAGTGGTCCGATTTAATTTTTAATAAAATACCCATCAATGTGCTTTGTTTTTTTGCCTTAAGTTGTTACTAACAGCATGTGCCCTGTCTGAAGTGCACAGTATGAGTTACTTCTAGACCACATGGCTGGTGGGAGCAGCTACAGAAGAAACTGACAGACTGACATGAGAATTTGCCAATAAGTCAAGACACATGGCTCTGTCTCTGACTTGCGCCACTTGAGAAGAAAAGAGACATAGACTCACATCTAATAATTACATCACTGCATTAACATCTAGTTCTCTTACAAGAGGTTCTCTCGTATTGTGTAAGTTTAGCTTACAATACGGGTAAAGTCATCTTTCTCGAGATATTGAAGCCAAAAATTAGCTTAATTTTGCATTCTTTGTCAATGCGGTGCAGCAGCTAGCAGACCTAGAGCAGGCTGTCTAGTGTGCTCATTGGCTGCTCTGCGGCAACTGCAGCAGCCTACCACTGAGCCTGGTGTGACGTCACACCCAATGGTGGCGCCCTCACGCCCACTACGTGTCACAGCCCGCTAAGTAGGTGTGGCTTAAAAGCACAGCTCGGAGGCTGCTTTCCTGATTTTTCATCTCTTCAGCGAAGCTCTTTACACCGCTGGATTTAGAGAGAAGCCGCCGCCGTTGAAATCAGCGACTGCAAGCAGAGGAAAGTGCCTGAGGAAGCCGGCCGCTGTCCGGCGACATATACTTTTTGCTGCATTTTACTGTGTGTGTGCTCGCCGCTGCGACACACGCTTCTCTCTAAAAGAGCGTGATTATTTTTTTTTTGAATGCCTCGGAATACCTGTGGCTTCGTGCCGAGCCCCGCTCAGCGGCGGAGACCATCATGTGATCTGCGCTCTCTGCCTGGGCCCAGACCATGCAGCCCTTGCACTTTAGTCCACTGTGAGGAGCTGTCTTTGTCGATTCTGTGGGCTCGTCTAGACCTCTTTGGTGCCGAAGCTGTGACACCGCCATCTGCTGGATCACGCAAGAAGAAGCGCAGTGCTCAGAGACTGCTGGAGCCCGAAGTGGAAACCAAGAACTCACCGGATCAACTCCCTCGAGTGGCACTTTCGCCCTCTGGTTATTCGATTCATGCTGTTGGTGTTTTAAGTGTAGATAAAGTGTCCACGCCCCAGTGTTTACCTCTACACACAAGCACTATAACTCATGTGTCTCTCACGCCCACTGAGCCCACTCTCATAAAGTTGGCAAATGCCGCTCGAGAGTTAGATGTAGAAATTGAGAATCCGTGCTCGCGTCCATCTCATTCCCGCTCTGTCATACGGCCAGTTCAACCTCATATAAATCAGGTTATGAGTGGAAGTCCCGTCCTCGCTCACAAGTGCTCACACTTACTAACACACTGTCCCCGGCGCAGCTCCGGACATCACAGCATATTTATAAAACGCTCCCTGTTCGCAGTAACTGGATTGTCTCATGTAAAACAGCCAGCTATTACTGTCGACGACCCGCGCAAATGAACATATAAATCATATAAATCAGGTTGCGAATGTAAGTTACATGGCCGCCTGCGCGCGCTTTCACTTACTAAGCTCAGAAAATGTCCCCTGTTCAAGGTAACTGGGGCTTAAATAAAACAGAGTGTCATTGCTGTCAGATGCCATATTTGTGCACTTATACCGGTCAGGCTGCGAATGTATGTCACATAGAACCGGTACCGCCTTCTCTGAGCGAGTCAGGCTTTTACAGCCGTTATTTTCTCATACCCAAGAAAGACAGAGGTAAGAGACCTATCTTAGATCTGAGACTTTTGAACAAAGCTTTCATGAGAAGATCGTTCATATGATTACAACCAGACAAATTCTTGTGCAAGTTCGCCCAAGGGACTGGTTTATATCTCTCGATCTGAAAGACGCTTATTTTCAGATTCAAATTATACCCGTCACAGGCCAGTCTTGAGATTCGCCTTCGACGGCCAGGTATGTCAGTACACCGTCCTTCCGTTCAGCCTGTCCCTAGCATCCTGTACATTTGCGAAGGGCATGGACGCAGCTCTCGCACCCTTAAGAATTCAGTGCATGGGAATTCAGAACTATTTAGACGATTGGCTGATTTTAGTACAGTCTGAGATAGAGCTCGTATCTCACAGAACCGACCAAACAAGAAGCATGGAAGTTGTCCGCTTCCTTCTAACCCCAGCCAATCGTGTGGTCCATTGTTTTCAGGGTGGCCTCCTAGTTGAGGAATAAGTGGCCAAATTCCTCGAATTTCCCAGCTCATGGACTGGGCTGACGATGTTTTAAGACCGTATTTTGGTGCGGACTGGATGAATTGTTGTACAATTCAAAGCACAGAACCCTCACCGCTGGTCCCGTCCAGCACAGAGCCTTAACCTCTGGTCCCGTCCAGCCGGAGACTTTTCACGTAATGTCCGCCCAGGCAGAGACTGTTCACGTCTCGTCTGCCTAGCCAGAGACTGTTCATGTCCCGTCTGCCCCGCCTGTCCCTGAGCCTGTCTCAGTCCTTGTTCCAAAGCCTGTCCCAGAGGCTTTTTCTGACTCTGTCATACCCCCCAAGTATGGGGGGGTATGACAGGGTTATAGGTCCTCATCGCCATGGCCAAACCAAAGGGTCCCCTCCGCCATGGCCACCCGAAAGAGTCTTCATTGCCATGGCCACCTGAAGGGTCCTCTCCGCCATGGCGGCCTGCTCATCCTGCTCCGCCCTGGAGGTTTCCTGTTAATGCTTTATGGCACGGGGTCGCACCTTTTTGAAGGGAGGCGTTGTGTCACAGTCATTGTCTGTACCATCCTGTCTTCGTCTTCAGTACTCTTCCCAGAAACCCCCGTGTCTCCACACCGTGACAAAATGACACCGAAGAAGACTGAAGTAATGACTGTTGAAGATTCGGCTTTGACTAAATTACATTTTAAAATATTTCAAAATAAAAAAAACGTTATCTTAAATTGTAATAATTTGTCAGAATATTACTGTTTTTACAGTGTTTTTTATTAAATAAATGCAGCCTTGCTGTGCATAAGAGACTTATTTTAAGGATTAAAAATTCCTGACCAACCCCAAACTTTTGAACGGAAGTGTACTTATTGTCTTGTTGGATATTGTCATTTTTCATAACCAATAATCTAACAAATTGCTATTGATAAAAGTATCTACTATTCAAATTACACTATAACAGGTTGATTGAGTTTTTCTGGAGGCTGAAACTGGCTTAAGGAAAAATAAATGTTTTGGAGCTCAAATCACTAATTGTGAATTGTACATTTAGGTTGCAATAAAGATTATTGACAAGACTCAGTTGAACCCAACCAGCCTACAAAAGGTAAGACAATTATGTATATATTAAGTATTTTTCATTATGTATATATTAAGTGTATATCAGGGCTGGACTGGGAAAAAAAGTGGCCCGGGCATTTTGGCCCAGACTGGCCCACTACATGTGAACATGAATACAATCGAAGTTTGTACGCCCTTGAATATGTGACATGAAATAACAAAAATACAATTCTCCAATTGCATTGGCAATACCAGTCTTTCTCACAAGATGTTTCAATAGTATCGGTGAGTTCACCTGTCCCTCTAGGGGGGTTTGGGAAAATTTAGTGCTTTTTAAATGTTAAAATCATCAATCTGGTGCACTTTGAGAGTTCAAAATCAAGAGCTCCAACCCATATTCAGTGTGCAAATTGAACAAAGGAAAACTTAAAACTCTTTTAGTTGTGATATTGTGTCTGTCTACATGATTAATCATAGTTATAATATTAATCACATGACAATAGCTATATATTGTAAATAAACCACATGCACTGAAAAAATAAAACCAACTTTCATAGTTAGCTTAGAATTAATTTCTATACTTAATTAAAAGAGATAAACACATAATCTTTTATTTTGATTCGAAACAGCATTGAGCTTTTGTTTTGGCGGAAAACATGGTTTACAAACGGATCTCATACTCTCATTACAATTCTAGTAAAATGCGTAATCGTCAAATTTGCAGATGTGGAAATAATGCATAACTGGGTAATGAGTTCCTTCTCCCAGCCTGTGTTCTGAAAGCAGCCTAGTTCTGCTCACCACAGTTCTCTACACTCACTAATGTCTCTCCTGATCCCCCTCACTCCTCATCAGACACTGAAGACCCTGTTTCTTTTTTCACGCTATTTCTCTGCACATTTATTGCGTTTCTTCTCCATGCTCTGACTATTTTGAGAGATACACCGACACACTGCATGCTCGCTTAGAGCCAATGAAGGGGGAGATGATTAAAGATATGATTGGACCAGCCAAGTGCCAATCAAGAAATGAACCAATGGGCCGCTGATCTCTGTGTTTAATGGGCCGGTGTGTGAGAAATAAAAAAAACCACACTGACTTTTTTGTCCCGTTTCAACGGCACAAAGATTGCGGCCGCCAGTTTAACAAAACTAAACAAATGGGCCGCTGATACGAAGTTGTATGGGCTGTAAAAAAAAAAAAAGAAAGTATGAGATGTATCGGCCCAAAGCACGTCGACCCACCAGGAAAATGCCCGGTATGCCCGATGGCCAGTCCAGCCCTGGTGTATATTCAATATTGTAATTTTAACACATTTTGTACAGAAACGGGGAAAAATATCCATGCACACTGTATATAAAGTGTCCAGAAAATCACATATTGAGTGCCACAAGTGAATAGTGCATATATAACTATATGCTTATCTTGGAAGGCTCTTGGAAGTATTGCAGTAAAGTGTGTGTGTGTGTGTGGTGTTTAGTGTCTCTGTTGAGTCTGCGCTCTCGCCTGTATGCCAGTGACTCATCTGTCTCGTAATAGATTATCTCCGGCCTTCATTCCTCCTATTGAAGGCCAACACTCCACATTGCTCTGTGTTTGAGCATACGTCAAGATTTTTCTGTGGATTATTGACAAACCTATGTTTGATAGGCTTCTGTCTTTGAACACACTTAACCTGAAACAGTAGGTTTCAGTAAAATGTATGGATCTTACATTAAATTTCATCACAGACAACTGTGTTTAATTCAAGAGGTCCCCTTTTGTGTGCAAAATTTGAAATGTAGTAACTTCAACATCAGTGATACTATGAACTGTCTTTTTTAATGGGAGCATATGCGTTTGAGTACAGAAATGTTTTTTTTTTCTCTAAATATCTTCTGTATTTCCATCTGTTTAGTTATGTTCATTTTATTCCAAAGTCTTCTGACTTATCTCTTTAAATCTGGCCATGGGCAGTCTTGTTTTCAAAATGCATAATTTGTTTGTGTGCTTATGTGTGTGTTGGAGAGGAGAGGTCGACAGCTGCGGTTCTCCACAGGCCCAGAATGCCCCACTGTGATTTAGTCTTGGCTCTGCAACATACACACTTAACTGTACACAAACTGGAAAGCACCCTTATTGAACATAAGTCACATTTGGCTTTTTAATCACTCATTTAGCTGAAATGAGCTGGTATTGTGGTGGAATCACTGTTCAGTAGAGCATTTGCCTATTGTCAGAGTAAGTGTTTGTCACATCACTCTTTTTGCCTTTTAGTGTTGCACATAAAGGGAAGCTTAGAGATTTGTCCTGTCTCATGTTCCATCATGATTTGTCTGGTTTTCTAGATTATAGTTCCTGTTTGATCTCCCATAAAATAAGTAATAAGAAGTATGTTTACATGTGACAGCTAACTACAGCATTCAGTCACAGTATGTGTCTGTCAGCAATGCTTCTTTCTGCATATTTTTTGCGGTTAATTCAAACATCTCTGAACTTTAATGTCAACAGCACAGTTTTAAACAGGTTTATTTTACTTTAGGACTTTACTCTATCCTCTGGTTGTTAAATGAATGATTAGATTGAGGCTGATCTAATATGAGCTTGCAGTCAATTGTAAGAACGAGGACGGGGTGGGTTTAAATTGACAAAATGACTGGAGAAGTCCAGCATAAGACACTTGAGAGGAATCTGTTGTTTCACTGTACAATCGTGTATAAAAAAATTACTAGGTGCATGGAGATGGTTGTTAATTAAATTAAATTCAGTTATTTGTATAGGTCTTTTCACAATACACATAATTTTAAAGCAGCTTTACAGAAAATGTGTGAGTTCACATTACAATGTAGAGTAATCTGTTATCAGAGCTAACTGCCTAAGTTATGTATTTCCGAAATGTACATACACAAAATAGCACAGTTAGCGGAAAAGGTATTAATTTAAACAGTGTAATAATTGAATGCAGAAACAATGAGCTCATTGAAGTAATGAATCCTTGTTTGTTAAAGGGATAGTTTACTTTGAAATTAATTTTTGATATGTTTTAGCTTACCTCAAGGGCATCCAAGATGTTGGTGTCTTTGTTTCCACAGTATTTGCAATTTTGACATTTTTCAGTCAAACCGTTGTTGTTTATCAGTCATATGCTGGAAGCTAAGGGGGTTCACCAAAAGCATAATTTTGATGGGGGTCCATCAAAATTAAACATGATTTAATGACTCGTAAATGTAAGTACACATTGATGGCCTAAGACACGAAACGAGCGGTTTGTGTGAGAAAACGAACAGTATTTATATCGTTTTTACCTCTTGTAATCATAGCCATGACAAAATAATCTGACGGCACAGGCACTTCAGTCTGCGCATGCGCCGGAAGTGATCGCTGCGCGCCTACGCTGGCCTACTGTGTCATACGTCACTCTTTGTTTATACAGAGATTTCGGAAGTTTCACCTTTCACTAAACATATTTAGATATACGGGAAACAGCAATGGAAGACCATTTCGGTATATCTAAATATGTTTACTAAAAGGTAAAACTTCTGAAATCTCCTCGTAAATATTGAGTGACGTCACACGCAAGCGATCACTTCCGGCGTAACATTGGAACTGATTCAGTTCGGTTCAGTTGGATATTGCACAACTGATTCAGATCACTTGGATGTCATTGTGATTACACCGAGGTAAAACGATATAAATACTGTTCGTTTTCTCACAAAAACCGCTTGTTTCGTGTCTTAGGCCATCAATGTGTACTTACATTTACGACTCATTAAATCATGTTTAATTTTGACTTCTCTGTGCAAGCTTTTTGGTGGACCCACTTAGCCTCCAGTGTATGACTGATAGACAACAACGGTTTGACCGAAAAATGTCAAAATTGAAAATACTGTGGAAACAAAGACACCTACATCTTGGATGCCCTTGAGGTAAGCTAAAACATATCAAAAAATAATTTCAAAGTGAACTATCCCTTTAACAAATGATTATGACATTTAGAAAAATGTAGCATTGGTGCATGTTGATTCAGAGTTTGCTTCATCTGAAGTGTTGCGAGAGCTGGCGCTGTCTCTTCATAGGTGTCGGGGATCTGAAGTCTTCATAACTGGATCCAAACTGGAGCTGACAATCTCTCTAGTTACTTTAGGATGCGCATTCCAAGATAAAACAGAGAAGCAAATAGAAAATAATTAGCGTGAGTAGCTGCTAAGCAAGAATAATCATGTGCTTTTGATCTAATATAACTGTATAAGTTTAGGTGATTATTTAGTCTATATGAATGTTTATTATTTATTTAATTATTTCATTTAAATGAATGTTTGGCTAAAGAGATGCGTCTTTAAACTAGATTTAAACTGAGAAAGTGTGCCTGAGCCCTGAACATCATCAGGAAGTCTATATCAGAGTTTAGAAGCCAAATGTGAAAACACTCTCCCTCATTTAGTGGACTTAGGTGTTCTAGGTTCTTTCAAAAGTCCAGAGTTGTGTGACCTTAAAGAATGTGAAGGATTGTAGGGCGATAGAAGATTAGTTAAACATACAGGAGCTAAATCATTTAGGGCCTTATAGGTCAGTAGCAATACTTTGTAATTGATTTGGAACTTAATAGATAACCAGGGTAGAGATAATTGGTCATTTTTGATAATTAGTTATATTATCCATTTTCCTTGACCTATAGAACTGGAATAATTGTAGCTTGTTTATTGAGGATGCTTTAAGATCAATAATAAACATTAAGACAATATATAGGGTGAATTTGCATTTGCATGCCAACTTTAAACTGACAGTAACTGTTGTTAAATAGATTTAGTGGATTTTTGTTCTTGTTTTAACACAATATTGTGCTTGTAATGAAAACACAATATTGTCATGATGAAAGAATGAGGCCATGTGATACGAAGAGAAGAGTATTGTGATTGCCTTATAAGTTGTCAACCCTCAGTAACCCACAGAGTTGAGAAAACAGATTGGTGCAGGACAGGTGCATCATTGTGTTTTCACAGCAACATTAATGGTATATTGGGTACTCCTTCAGATTGAGAGACAACAATATACAGAACTAGCCTATATATTCTATCTGGATTTTACTACCTTAAGGCTGACATTGATGATAATAAGAATATCAGTATATTCTGGGAACAGAATTTAAATGGCTGTTTTTCATGATTATTACTGAAGAATCACACCACCCTCTTTTTCTTACTTTCTTTCTCTGTTCTCTTGCAGCTGTTCAGAGAAGTGCGGATAATGAAGACCCTTCATCACCCCAACATTGGTAAGATGCAATAAATGCATGCATGAATGCTGCTTTTATAACAATGACTGTGTAAAATAAGCTTTCCAAAAATATTTTATCTTTTATTACAGTGCAACTCTTTGAGGTTATTGAAACAGAGAAGACGCTTTATCTTGTGATGGAATATGCAAGTGGAGGTGAGTTCATACTGAAGTATGGAGTATACAAGATTGCAACTACATACTAGTACATATGTGTGTCCAGGAAAGTACTTTATGAGCTGTGTGTTCACTATAGGGTGTTTATTTGTGTAATGTGGGTTTTCTCCAGAACTGAAACATAATGCAAAAAGACCTTTGACACTCATAACATTTGTGAGTGTCAAAGGTCATAGGCACATATCATAGGTGCATCTATGATATTTTGGGACATTATTCGTGTTGGATTTGGTTTTCCAGGTGAGGTGTTTGATTACCTGGTGTCTCATGGGAGAATGAAAGAAATAGAGGCTAGAGCCAAATTCAGACAGGTGAGACATTTACCTAATTACTACAGCACAATACAGTTTAAGCACATTAAGCTTCTGGTTTACAGTTTCATTTCCAGTTTCATGTGTTTTACTTGGGTCGTATTTTTTCTTTCTATTTCATTTCAGATTGTGTCAGCTGTTCATTACTGTCATCAGAAGAATATAGTTCACAGAGATCTAAAGGTACAGAGTTTGAATCTTTACTGCAAATCTGCATTTTTGTCTTGTTTTCACATCTCTAACACTTTTCATTTTACTTGAGAAGCAAATATGTGAGGATATATCTTGAATTATGCAGATTTTTCTAACCCCATTAAATCTTATTCAGTTTTGATGATAATTAATCATTTTAAGATACTAAAATAGACAAAATACATATTTTTTTGCACTGTACAAGCACTATGCTGTAAAAGTATGATGTGCTATTACTGTTTGTAGTATGTGTTTGTATCGCTTTCTGTCTTGTTTATTTCGTTTCTTCGCACAGTTCATCTGTACAATTTAATTATTTTTCTGCCTCCTTCACACTCATGACTTTCTGTATTTGTAGGCAGAGAATTTGCTGTTGGATGCAGATGCTAACATAAAGATAGCAGACTTTGGCTTTAGTAATGAGTTTACGTTGGGGAATAAGTTGGACACCTTCTGCGGTTCCCCACCTTACGCAGCTCCAGAGTTGTTTCAAGGAAAAAAGTATGACGGGCCAGAGGTGGACATCTGGAGCCTGGGTGTCATCCTCTACACGCTGGTCAGCGGGTCTCTTCCTTTTGATGGACAGAACCTCAAGGTACAGTTACTTTGTTCCTACACTAACAATGATAATTTCCTGCCACTTTACACCCTACAAGGAAATAATTGATTGTCTCGTATTGCAATATTCTATGATTGTATGATATTGATAAACTGACACCAGTTATATTTCTATCTACAACAAAAATGCACTTCCATTCCTTAGTTTTATCGTTTTTTGAAAGACACCTCTTTTACTCACCAAGGCTGCATTTCTTCGATCGAAAATACTGCAAACATTGTAATTTTGTGAAATATTATTACAATTTTAAATAATTGAATTCTTTGATAAATAGAAAGTATTTATTTTAATTAATTTTTTTATTTTTTTTTACAGTACTTGTGTCATAACTTTGGTTTTAAACATTTCTTTAAACAAGTTTTAAACAAGTTCTTTAAACCCTTATTTCTAAATTCTTTTGTACCTTACTGTCTGAAGTTTATGACACACCAAGCCGACGTCAAAGAACAGAGGGAAAAAACAATTCTCCATAAATGTAATCTAAAATTAGATACAAAATAAAATTAGGTACAAAAGTTCAACAAAGTAATCAAATGTAGAATAACACGGTATATTCTTCACTGTATAATTTAAATATTGATTAATCCTTATTAAAGTTTCAGAAGTTATTCAGTCAAGAGCAACAAATATTTTCTTTTGTTGTTTGATTAACATAAAAACAGACAGCAGCAGGAATATTAGGCTGCTGTCACTTTAAGACATAATTCATGGCTCTGATACTGTTACACATGCGTTTTCTTTCTCCACTGTTTACATTCACTTACTCGCCAAGAAAATTTTTTTCACATCATTTTGTGTGAAATTGTCCATTCAAGCACAAGAACACTTGAAAGAGAGCATAATTCAGTATTTGGGTGCTGTCAGATGCAGCTTATTGGGCACACAGCACATGTGAGTTGTTGTTTGCATCTTCTTGCACTTGAATGTTTGAATTGGCAAAGCTTAAAAACATGTAAACCTTCATGACCCCGATCATGACCGTGACAGTTCTGTCAACTCTTGGCCATCAAGCATTTGGATCTTGCGTTTCAATTCCCTTTATGTGGCATGTGTAAGCCCCTCTTTTTCTCTCTTGTTAAGTGCGCGTGTGTGAGAGAAAGCAACAGAGGGTTCACCAGGCAATGGAATTATATCTGCGCTAAACTTGCCTCTATCTCAATCACAGACAACTGAAATCACACAATTTAATAGCCATTAGCTAATTAGTGACATTTTTTTAGTCGCCTTCCTTGACATTTTGTCACATGTGACAGATTTACTCACACTGTAGAGGGTTGTTCTTAATTCCATGTGGCTCATGTTGTTATGGAAATATTTGCACACTGGAATGCTCAGGTAAGTTAATGTAAAATTAGAACAGCCTTTTGTCTCTGCTGTCTTGACTCTTGAGTACAGACACATTCTCTAGATTGAACAGTCAATCAGATCGATCTCTCTCACCAACGGCCCCGATACAGATTCGATATTCTCAATTAATCCGAAAACTAGCCTAACAAAAGCTCACCGATGGCCGACCGTCGGCTTGGTGTGTCAAGACCCTTAAGACCTCACTAATATCTGTTTATCACATGTGTTTTCCAGGAGCTGCGTGAGCGAGTGTTGAGGGGGAAGTACCGTGTACCCTTCTACATGTCCACAGACTGTGAGGGGATTCTGCGCAGGTTTCTTGTGCTCAATCCCAGCAAACGTTGCACTCTAGAGGTGCCTACTTGCACATTCATTGATACACTCTACCATACCAAATGCTAATGTGCCTAGTTCTGTTATGTAGGATGTACAGCATGCATTTGCTGGAAGTTGCTAAATGCTATTATTAGTGTATGATTTGTGTTAAGTCAAAGCAGATAAATGACTGAGCTAAGAAGTTTCTGTGTAGTCAGGATGCTGGTATTTCCTCCACAGCAAGTGATGAAGGATAAGTGGATGAATTCAGGGTTTGAGGGCGATGAGCTGAAGCCTCACATTGAGCCAGCAGAGGACTACAGTGACGCAAACCGCATTGGTGAGCATGTAGATCAGTAAGAAACTGGTTAAAGTATTTTACTACTGTTACTAACTGTTCTGTTACTGTGATGCATAGAATAAAGAGAATTATTGCATCTGGAAATATTTCTTTCTGTTCTCATTTATGTCTTTGTCTTTTCAGAGATTATGGTCGGGATGGGTTTTACTACAGAAGAAATTAAGGACTCTTTACTCACTCAGAAATATAATGAAGTCACAGCTACATATCTACTGTTGGGCCTAAAGACTGAGGTAATATATAATACATGAGGTAAACAAAGTCCTGGAATCTGAGTTTATTTTTCTATTTATCTATTATTTTTCCAATGCTTTTTGGTCATAGGATGGCGCTGAGTCACGAGTTAGTGGCAGTATGACGTTGCCACGTGTGCGTCCGAGCCCAATGACCAATGGAACCAATAAACAATCCTCTTCTTCGTCATCTTCCTCATCTTCACACAGCAAGACTCAGCGCAGCGCCTCTACCTACCACCGCCAGCGACGGCACAGTGACTTCTGTACGAGACACTTGAGCTTCAACTCTAAACACAAACGTACTTCTAATTGTTTAAGATTATAATCATTATCAGTTTGTTCTGCAGGTGGTCCTAGCATGCCTGTGATGCACCCAAAGCGTAGCCCGACCAGCGGTGGAGATCGTGAGCTGCGTGAGAGCCGCATGCCGCCGAGGAAGGCCAGCTGTAGTGTAATGGGCAGTCGAACCCTACCACCATCTAGTCCAATGGTCAGCACCGCCAACAACCCCAACAAGGCAGAGATACCTGATCGCCGCAAGGAGATGACTGCCACCACAGTGAGAGAAATTTCTCTAATTGAATCATTGTTTTATTATATACACACTGTTGTTGAAATGTTTGGGATCAGAATTAATACTTTTATTCAGCAAGGGCGCATTAAATTTATCACAAGTGAGGGTAAAAACATTTATAATCTTACAAAAGATTTCTATTTCAAATAAATGCTGTTTCTGTTCATTAAAGAATCCTGAAAAAAATGGGTCATGGTTTCCAGAAAAATATGAAGCAGCACAACTCTTTTCGACATTGATAATAATAAGAAATTTTTCTTGAGCACTAATAATAATAATTAGTGTTGTCAAACGATTAAAGTATTTTATTCGCGACTAATCGCATTAATGTCATAGTTAACTTGCAATTAATCGCACATTTTTATCTATTCTAAATGTCTCTTGATTTCTTTTTGTCCCATTTTTTTTTCTCATTTTAATGCTCTTATCAACATGGTAAAGTGGATCGGCTTGCTTTGTGCAAATGTTTTTTGATTGAAAACAACATTGGCATACTGTGTTCAAATTCACAATAAAAAATTCTCACTTGGAGCAAATAATCTCTCACACAATGTAACTTTCCATCAATAAAAGGGTGAAAGAAATACTGACGAGTTCCTGATATTGACGAGGGGCGGAGAATTCCGCTGTGTGTGTGTGTGTGTGCTTGGCCATCATCAAGCGGTATTTCAGACTGGACGTGCTGCGATGATGATGATAGCCCAGTTCACAACGACAAAACACACAGATCACTTTGGTCTTGTCAATGGCACCATTTGTCAACCTTTTAAAAGTAAACTTTCAATTCAGAATCTTATTGGCATCGATTTCGGCGTCTCTGCGCTCCGTCATCCACTCAAAACGTAACGTTAACCTACTATTTGTCCGGCTCGTAAGCCCAAACGAGTGTGTGCGGCGTGCCTCTGGTTTTGTTTCCGGTCTAGCTAGATCCGCTTGCGCTTTGGTCGGCGAAGCTACAAAACGTCCTTGCGCGGCGCAAGCCATTGAAATGAATGGGTTTCATAGCGCAGCGCGTGCATGCCGTGTCCTGTTCGCGCGCATGCCGTGTTTTAGTCTAGCAAACTGTCCAAAGTTTGCTAGGCTAAAAAGACCATTAATCACGCAATAAAAAAATTGACGCCATTAAAATGGGTTTGCGTTAACGCCGTTAATAACGCGTTTAACTGACAGCCCTAATAATAATATAAAATAAAATAAGAAAATAGAAATAGAAAAGTAATTTTACATTGTAATACTATTTCACAATTTTGTATTGTATTTTTCAGCAAATAAATGCCACCTTGATGAGCATAAGTGACTGAATCCTAAAAAAATCTAAAATACTAATTTTGCACCATAATTCTTTTTTAATAAAAAAATGTAATACTTAAACTTTGTTTATTTTTTTTAATTTTGAATCCTAGGTTTTCAATATGGTCTCTGAGTGTTGGATCCCATTTTATGAGTGTATGTGTAGCATTGTGTTTTGTAATGGTATTCTTTATTTTGTCAACATTTAATGAAATGTTGTCTGCCATCTCCATTTCAGAACAATATCCCAGGAAGTACTATGACCCGTAGAAACACGTATGTATGTACAGATCGTTCCAGCACTGACCGACACTCTCTTCTGCAGAACGGCAAAGACAACAGGTGACCAACACACATTCACAAACTCAGTCACACTCTGTCACTGTGCTGCATATTGCAGTGCCCTGTCTGACTCTCATTCACTGTCTGTGTCTATCTCTCCTTAGCTCTCTGTCTCACCGCCTCCCCCTCCCACCTCTCCCTCCACTCTCAGTATTGTTGGAGCGGGAGCATCCTCCTCTTCTTCCTCAGGTGAGCGCTGTCGGCTGACACGTGGATCCACCATCCGGAGCACCTTCCATGGTGGTCAGCTCCGTGACCGTGTACCGCCCACCTATGGACCTCCGCCCACGTCGCCCACCCTGAGTCATGACGCTGGAGCCCTGCCGGCCAATGCCCGCAGCCGGGCCACTTCTAACCTGTTCAGCAAACTCACCTCCAAACTCACTCGCAGGTAAGAGAAGTTCTCATCATACAAATAAAAACATATGCATAGTTATGCATTAAAAAGTATCGCACATCACATGACAGAAAACAGGTTTAAGCATTATTTAGAAGGGAAAGCTGTCTAAATCTGTTTACTCTGACAAAGTTGTTTTTTTTTTTTGCTGGAGGTTTGTTGGTCACTGTACTTATAGTCACTACCTGGCATTTGTGCTGCTGAATGCTGCAGTGTATAATCCATTATATTATATGGGCTTGACATTAATACCATCCAAGCCGCCAAATGCGGGTGGATTTAAGCAGTGGGGTGTAACCAGTGTTGGGGGAGTAGTTAACTACAAGTAGCTTAGCTACTAACTTAACTACATTTTTCAGTAGCTTGGCAGTAGCTCAGTTGCTTTTTAAACAGTGTAGCTTTTCCAGTAGCTAACTGCTTTTTGCAGCAAGTAGCAGTGTAGCGCGAGCAAAAGCTACATTGCTACATTGTCAAGCCTGCGCAATCAGCGCGATGCAAGGATATTCTTTTTCTTGTTAGATTACAAACTCATTTTTTGCCATTACCTCCACCTGTTGTTTAATCACACATCTTGCGGCTAACAGTTCACTGACGTACAGAAGTGGGTTGACACACCCATATTATGATTATATAGCAAGACGTGACGGCAGATTTGGAGGATAGAGAAACAACTAACGTTAATTACCCATGGCCTTATTTGTCCAAGTTCAATCAGTATTTTTGAGAAAATGTTCTACATGCAATTTACGTTGGATGTATATTTCGTTCTTGCAATGTTGTAGGCTATTTGTTGCACTTTTGACAAACAGTCAGAGATATTTTAGTGTTATGTGTAATAAAACAATACTCTTTGAAATCGTAATTGCATTGCCTTGTTTTAAACACTAAATATTTTACTTAAAACATTCCCTCAGACACTTATTCAGTTATTTATAATATACGTTGTTCAAAAAGCAAAAGTAGTTTCAATGTAGCTAGCTACTTTTTGATTGTAACTTGTAGTGTAGCTAACTACTTTTCTAAACGGGTAGCTTGACTGTAGTTAAACTACTTTAACTTACGAGTAGCTTGTAAAACTACAGTTTCAGAGTAGCTTCCCCAACACTGCGTGTAACACATACACTCCTTCTAGCCACTTGAATTTGATGTATAATGAATTTTGAATTTTATATATAATATATACATTTTTATTTTGTTGTCTTTTAAAAGGCATCTGAAATAATAATAAACTAAGTGCAATTTAGTGTTGTCAAAAATATAGATGTTTTGATACATATCGATACTGAAATATCTGAAACACTTCCGATACTCATTTTACGCAGAATAGATACACGATACCAGCTGCACTTTCTCATCTCTCCGACAGCGAGTTGACACACAAACCCTGCTCCGGTTGAATATTGTTGTTGTTACAGCATGGAGCTTGAACTTTGACGTGGGATTGCGCGTTTTGCACATAATTTTATTCCTGTGGATTTTGTGCTCAGACCCAAAGTATGTCCACATAAAGCTGCCTCAGTGCTATTGAGTTATTTTCGCTGCTTAATGCACTTAAACAGTCAAATACACACAAAATAATGTTAAAATGGCAGTCTTGGTGAGTATTCATGTAAACAGGCTGTTTTGTTTTAAGTGAACGTAAGCAGTTAAGAAAGAAAACACATGTGTAACAGTATAATGGATCTGTGCATCAGGTCTCAAAGTGACAGCAGCTTAATATATCTGATGCCAATTTTGATTTATTTAAAGAGTAACTAAACACCTAACCAACTTTTTTTAGTTAATGATCTGTAAGAATGGATCTTTATTAATACCAGTCATTGATTCAAGTAACTTTTTTGACATTTGTTTATAAAGTGTTCTATTTCTACAATATATGGTGTAAAAACGTCTTAGTGCTGCCCTCTTCAGGTTGAACGGTGGCTACTGCAGTTGAATTTTCCTATTAGATGTTCCGCACTTCGTGACGCATGCAGGTTTCAGATCACCACGCGAGCTACACCCTTGGCAGTATAAAAACCATCTTGTATCGTCAAAACCACTGTAGCGAGTCAGGAATTGGAATTGTGAGTATTGAAAACGATCAGGATAGAGTGTTTTAGCATCTATTTCGTCCCCTCTATCTCCGCTGGGGTCTGCCCACTTTTTCAGCAATTTCAAATATTGCCAGTGGGTGGAGTCAGGCTCTGACCAGGGGTTTAGTTACCCTTTAATATTATCTCAAGATTTGGCAGCAGGTATATTAAGGATTCCTTTTTTTTAAAGAAGAGCTAGAGTATGACCTGTCCAATAACACTGGGGTATTCTTTCAGATTGAAAATTAGATGTACACTCATGCTTCACACCGTCATCATTCCTTGCGTATTGCCTCTTTTTTTCAAGCTTTCCAAGCTTACAAATGTGTACCTTTCCTAATCTCTCCCTCTTTGTTTTTATTTCTGTTACCTTTCTTTCTCCCCACTTGCTCTCACTATCACTCAATCCTTTTGTCTTGGACTTTCTCTCTGTCTTTCTCTTGCTCTCCTCGTTGTGTTTCTCTCTCCTAGGGTCAATCTTGACCCCTCTAAACGCCAAGGCTCTAATAAATCAGTGTCGGGTTGCACTCTTCCACAGGGATCCAAAACAGTTAGTAAGTTCCTCTGTTTGCCTGTCTGTTGCCGCTGCACGTCCGTCTGTTTCTGCACATGGCACGCCTATCTGCATGCAATGTCCTTTGCAGAATTGTGCGAGTCTGATAAATAGGTTGTGAGGGTGAGGAAAGTCTGGATGATGGTGCATGGAGGTTTTGTCTCTAATCGGTTTGCATGCATCCAGGTACATACACAAGTTTTTATTTGTTATGACTGTTGTACTTTGCTCAGATCAGCATCAGGATAGTTAGTTATTTTGACCAAATTGCAGATTAAATTGCTGGGTCATCTTCATACAGCACTGACAGATCCAGATAAGCATGTTTGTCTTTTTGTTAGTCATGTTGGAGTTTTGTGAATGGCTCGGTCACTGTTGGGATAATGCAGATCATCTCAAGATGTGTGCTTTTTTGCAGGATCACAAATGAATCTGAGGGAGTCAGCAGATCTTCGTTCACAGGGTGAGTCCTCATATGATACTAAAGCGTTATGATCAAGAAATATCCAATTAAATGTTCATGTCATGCCGACTTTAAGAACAGACTTTGTCAACATATTGCAATGAATAGACTAATATAAACTTCAGCTATGGATAATAGCATAATTGTTATACATTTAAAGGGATACTCCACTTTTTTTGGAAATATGCTCATTTTACCATTCCCCCAGAGTTAAACAGTTGAGTTTCGCCATTTTTAAATCCATTCAGCCGATTTTCTGATATTTAGAAGAATATCAGTAACCAGACAGTTTCTGGTCTCATTGGGGCTGTTTACACCTGGCCACTTCATGCGTTTTCTCAGATCGGATAGCTATCTGATTTATCAAAACGATAGGTTGTAATTCCATTTACACCTGGTCATATAAATGTGTTTTTGCAAAACGGATATAAATCCGATCTTCAATTCCCGCGCTATATGCGGATTTAATGAAGTGCACGTCACCGAAAGCAACAGATAAGCTGCATTTTATTGATCATCGGCTAATTTCAAAATCAGCAAAGACGGCGATAAGAGAGAGTGGCAACAGAGCTGTTAAGATAATTTCGTCTCTTTACTTTTAATGAAGATGGTAGTGTTAATGGACTGACTGTGACTTACTTTCACTTTGATTTGCGATAGATTGCGGCGCGCTGGCTTGATAGGCGCTCAGCTGCTCATCGTGTCGCAGTAGCGTCGTCAGATCTGACTAAAATAGCATGACAAATGGCCTATAACACACTCTCACGCGTTTTATTTTTTAGCATTTTTAGGAGTAGTAACATTTACATATGTGGTTTCAAGAACCAGATGCATTTACACATGTCCAGTTTCGTCTGGAATGCGGCCCAGACCACCTTCTGAAGTGGTTTGAGCGATCGGAATTCAAATCCGTCTCAAATGCGTTTCGGGGGCATTTACACCTGGTCTTTTCACGATCGGATAGCTTTCCGATCACAGAAAACGCATGAAGTGGCCAGGTGTAAACGCCCCATTGACTTCCATCAGTAGGAAAAAAATATATACTATGGAAGTCAATGAGACCAGAAACTGTCTGGTTACTGATATTCTTCTAAATATCAAAAAATCATCTGAATACATTCAAAAATGGTAAAACCCAACTGTTTAACTCTGGGGGAGTGCTAAAATGAGCCTATTTCCAAAAAAAGTTGAGTATCCCTTTAAATTACACTTAAGTATCAATACACACAAAGTTACAGGAAAAAAACTCGGCCAATAATAAACATAAAAATATTATTAATAAGTAATAATAGTGATACAAATAATAACATTATACAATTGCATAAAACAAGGGTGAAAGCAGTGACTTCTTTCTGAAGATGTGAATCTCAAATATGAGTTTTGCAGGAATTTTTTTTTTCTCAGTATTGGTCTCTCTTGTTGTCATCCTCTCTTTCTCTCTATTTTCAAGTGGCCATTTATCTGGGGATCAGAAAGCGTCCCAGCCCTGGGGCAGGGGAGGGGGTGGGATGTAAGGGGTCATTTCCCCCGTCCCCCCCGGGCCCCTGCAGAAGTGGTACTGGCCTTGCGTGAGGCAGCGAGGGGATGCGGCTGCCAGGTCCGGCACGCTGGCCCGTTTCTGCTGTGCTGCAGTCATGGATCGGCAGGATCAAAAGTCGCATTCCAAGCTGAGGTGTGCCAACTGAGTGTGGGTCCCGCAGAGACAAACGGAGTTCGCTACACACGCCTGTGGGGGGCTCCCCTGGCCTTCAGGCACATCGCATCACAGATCTCTAAAGAGGTGGAGCTCTGAGGGGACGGGGGAGGAGACTTGACTCGTAGATGTCCCCTCACTATATCCATTGTTATAGAGATCTGACCTATCTCTTATAGACAAAATCTGATCCCTCCAACAACACTCAACACACATACATGTAAACAAACACAGTCACCTTAAAAGCACGGGACACTCAATCCTGACAATATGGAAATTTAAAGTACAAAAACAAGCACACCCCTTCCATGCATAAACCTGAGCGCTATTAGACGCTACGGACACACACACACACACACACACACACACACACACACACACACACACACACACACACACACACACACACACACACACACACACACACACACACACACACACACTCACTCTCTGAAAAGCCTCATTCACTGGGTCCGGATTGAATCCAGTTTAGTATTTTTATTCTCATTCTAGTCATGAAATTCTTACTTCAATAATTGATGTCATTCTTTTTTTTAACCACTTTTGTATGTTTTCAACAAGTCTTGACATTTTAAACGGGTCATCATTTTTATGTTTTTTGTGATTTAATGTGTCTTACATTTTCTTAATACTAAGTCAAAGCATTGAATCATTGACAATGTAGGACTGTAGCTGCCAATGAACTATATGCACAAATGTGAAGTTGGCAAATGTATCCTAACTTCACCATAGCTCACGGTGCGCACCCAAATTTGTGTTTTAAATCACATTTGCTGGCGACCACAAATTTGATCAGGCTGCAAGCCAACCATCTACACTTTGTTTTTGAGATTGTCTGAGAAAAATTGTGTTCCCTAGAAAATCTGTTTTTCTGATGTACTATATAGTGCCAGTTTACTTTACTTTCTACCATGTTTAATCTAGAAGAGACATTTAAAGCCAAATGACTTTCCCTGACCCTTCTCGGACAGGCACGTTGATTGGTTGGTTGTTAGTCTTCATTTCAACTCCTATTTAGTGAAACTTTGCAAATAGTCACCTCTCCTTTTACCCAGTCTGAGTGGAGTTGAGGTTATCACATGAGTGATTTTACTAAGACAGATGGTTTTAGTGTTCAGTGTCATAAAAAAAGACACACTTCCTGCATTGTAGATATCTGATTAAATGTCTAGAAAAAAACACCTTTCTTATTCAATATAGATTCTCTCCCACCTCCAGTATTAAAAAAGAAATAGAAAGTAAATATCCAATACAGAAATGGTGTTTGCATTGCAAAATATGTTGTGGTTAAGTCATAGTCTCATTAATTAGCATATACGTGTCAGCTTTTTTCATTAAAATTCCCAGGCTTTATATATGACTAAACTGGTATTGAAAAATATTTTCATCCCTTACTCAATCATTTTGGCACCAGATATCTAAAATGCAGGATAATTTAATGCAAGAGTACAGGAAGAGGTTCAGTGCTCTCACTACTGAAATATGTTTTGGGGCAAATGCACCAACAGGGCTTTGAAAAAACTGATATTTTTTTATTTATTTATTGTAAAATCAATCGCACTTGCAATCTTGTAATAATATGCCATCTATATGGCTGTTTCCATTTCAAAATCTTAACAATGCTGTGTAACTAACAGAAATGCAGTTTAAAAATGGACCATGGACTGGTCATGTTTTCGCTGTCGCTCATGTTGGTTTTTAGCCATGCACAAGTTTTTCTCTATCAGATTTCTAATCATGTTATAATCAATTTAACGGGTTTCATTGGCAGGTTTGAGACCTGAACAGAATATATATGCTGCTTCAGATTTTTCTGTCATGGGTAGAATTAGGTTTGTTTGGAGCTTATTTGTTCTTTTTTTTCAAATAATACTCTTGGCTTACTTTTTGATCGAACCAGTTCTGGTTTTTGATGTATAACAAGGCCTAGTTTTGCAATAGTTGTCAATTTGCCAAGCATAAGCAATTCACAACCGATGGTGATCAAAATGTAATTGTGAATGGTGATAATTGTGCAATAGCATTAGATGTTTCTGTCATGTCTAGAAATTGTTTCTATCTTAATGCAAAGCCATGCTTTGACCCTGTTGGTGCTGCCAGCCCGTCAGACAGTACGTTATTGCTCAAGTACATGGTTTGAGCAATGAGGACATAGTGTATAGGACACTTCTTGCTAGTTCAGTTTGGATAAACAGGTTGATTTAATATGGTTGGTCTGTAATTTTTTGATTGGGGGATCATTGTGTTGGCTTGTGTGAAATATATTGTAGATACTAAAGGATTATATGCCACTTTCTCCATGTTTGTGATGGCATCTCCCTCTGTTCATGAGAGGGTGTTGGATTGTGGTACAGAAAACAAGCTTGGTTCTTGATTTTGGTTTTGTCTGCTGCAAGTACGTCACATGCTTTGAGATGCTTGAAAGCTCACTTGATGATGACTGACTCCACAGGTATCACTGTGGTGCTTCAGCCGTTGACCTTTAGCCAGACAGTGAGCCTCCTAGCCCACCTTGCAAGTCTGACATCTCATCATTCATCCACTTTTTGTTGTTCACTTTATTCTCTGCTTTTGTGCCGCACATTCGCTGAAGACACCTAGTTTCTCCTCGTCCAATTGCTGAATCACTGGATATCCGTGTGTCATTGTTCTGTCTGCTCTGTGACTGGACTCCTGTTGTGTGAGACGCTTCCTGTTTCAAACTGAACAGGGTAAGAGACTGCACGTCCTGGACCAGTCTGACCCAGTCTCCGCATCAGACCGGCTCTGTCTGGTTTGGACTGCTAGGATCTGTATCTGTTTCAACGTCCATTGAAGACCGCCGTGCACTCATGTTGACTTGAATCAGCTGCATCCTACGGATCTGTGGGTTTGTACCCATGTTTGGCCACCGGAAGTTGCCAATGTCTTAAATGTGAACACTTCGAATTGTGTATATTTGCACAGGTACTTAATTTATTTTCTAGAATAATTATCTTGGGAGAAAAAAGAAACTATTGGTTTATATCAGTCAGATTCTGGCTGTATATAAAGATTATGATCCTGATGATAATATTGTGAGTATAGTATATACAGTATTTTAGAATTCCAGGTTAATTCATAGCTAGAGCAGAGACCCTCTGCTAGCTCTCCAGACGTTTCTATGTGTGCTGAAGTGAAACACTAACCTGCAATCCTGCATGATTCAGAGCAAGGATGGAGAAAGACAGACTACATATGTGAAATAACAGAATGGGCAAAAGCAAAAGAATTTAGAGGAGAGAGAGAGCGTGTATGCGTGTGCATGTATGCGCTGAATGTGTGCGTCTGTGTATTGCGCTATTCTGTTGACCTGCCTCCCTCTCTCTCTCTTTCTCTCTCTCTCTGCTGGTAAGAAATGTTTGTGTGAGAGAATTATGGCAGCCATACTTGACCTAGAGTGAAAGTATGTACGTATGAATGAGCTTTTCTTAGTGTCATGTAAAGGCATTGAAAAGAGTATTAGCGAGAATTGTGAGTTGGCGTGCCAGGCGTGACACGTCTGAATTACAAACCCCTTCAGTTCAGTGTTGTGCTGTCTGTGATGTAAACTGTCTGCTATGATATTGGGTCTCTCATGATGCATTTAGCTAATATGGAATATGAAAAGACAGTTAGGTGGACAAACAATATATATAAATATATATTTGTAAATACGAGAGAATGAGAGAGAGAGATCAGAGAGAGACAGATAGATTAAAACATTGATGCAGTTAGCAGAAAGTAATCACCCCCCCCCCCCCCCCCAAACCCCCAGAGGTGTTTGCACCTCTGGCCAAATATTAAAATGGAAACAAAAAATCTTGAGAGAAAATAAACTTCACTGATGTTGGCATCTTTGCTTGTGTTCTATTATTGTTTGGTGTATTTATGTCTTATCCGGATTCATGGTCTGTCCCTCTTGTTTATGGGTACTTTATTTGGTGTATGATTAGAAGAGATAGGATATTACTAATGTATATGTTTTTCTATCATCAATTTATATTATCATGAATATGTTAAAATTCCCCGGTAGTCAAAAATGTAATCCTTTGCCTTAAAATAGCTCGTATGCAACTCTGCACTCTTGCTTCATTTTAGCCTGGCTAACACCAGACCATGTATCATTGAGAATGAAACGTGGTCTGGGAACCACATATTTATTTTCTCGTATTTGAGGCGTGGTTTATGAATGCCCAGAGCCATATTGTTGGGTGCTACGAACATAGATCTATGTATATAAAGGCTAGATGTGTTACGGCAGAGTTTCCATCGTCATCACCGGTGGCCATCTTGTCACCGGTGGCCATCTTGTCACATCTTGTACTTTTATCTTGTGAAATCTTGACGGATTTACATACGGTTTGGTTTCTTACAAACGTTATTAACGATGCTATAATTATCTGGATGATTATTTATTTATACACTTATTATTCATAAGTATGCTGTGTCATAGCTACATCTCTGACGTTTATAACAAACCAAACCGTTTGAAAATCGGTAGAAAATTTGCCTGTGTCAAGATGGCCGCCAGGTGCAGACGTCGACCTCCATTGGCCAGCAGCGCGGACGACACATCTAGCCTTTATATACATATCTATGGCTATGAATGTCTATCAAATGCGCCTGTGCTCCCTCCCCTTTCTGTGATTGGTTCCCTATTTCAGGGGAAAATTTGGTTCATGGTATCCATACTGCCTAGCAGCGCGAATAACATCGCGCTGCGGCAAGGCAGAATGGGAAAACCCAGGCTAGATTCATTTAGTATGAACACCAAATTGATCCCTAGACCTACCTGTCACTGCAACCTTAACCAATGAAATGGCCTGGGGGCAGGGTTATTATGATTAGTCTTTTGCTTGACTATGTTGCTAATTTTACACAAACTATGTTCCTGTTCGCCATCTCAGTCTACCTTCTAACAATCACCAGAAACGCATTGAACAACTCAGAACGTCAGTGGAGAAAGACATATAGTTCATCATAACATCGTAATATACATCACACACCCGCTATATTGCTAAATCTGATTTTTCTTATCAACAGAAAAAAATATACTGGGATAACCCGGCATCTCTTGAGACTCTTTGCTGTTAATGATATGCTAAAGCACCGCGGCACGTTAATGTGATTGGTTACAAGATAGTTTGTGACATCAGAAACACCAGCTATTTCAAACTCCGTCTTTTTTCACTGCAGTTTTTAGGAGAAAATGACACATGGTTTGACTTAAAACACATTAAAAAACACCACAAAGACATATAAACAACATTAAAAACTTGATTTTCACCACAGGGGGGACTTTAAATTAAATTAATTTTAACTTTCATCTAAACTGAAGCTATATGCTCACAAATATGGTAAAATACAAGATGTGTTTAGAAGATACTTAGTAGAATGTGTTTTATGGGGTATGTTTATTCAAATACAACTTGATTGATTCACTTTTTACAACCAAGGCTGAAATTGAGGTGAAGCCTCGACGTCAGGCACTCGGCACCTGCGCCGACAATCTGATCCCAAGATGTTACCAACTGAACAGTAAACAAAGTGGAAAAAAAGTGAATGGCGAAATGACATGGAAAATAAAGAAGAAAGGAAAAAGGAAAGCAAGACAGATGCAAAGGCTAGACTGTCTGTGTTTTCGAGCAGCAGTTTCCTCTGCGTTGATTTAAGATTGCATGATGGACTGTAGAAAAAAAAATACAAAGACGAGGAAAAAAAACAGCTCCCGCTTTACTTCTGGGCAGGGATCATGCTGTCGATTGACTCGCCCTTCTCCAGCTTCTTCTCCATCTCGACCATCAGCTTAACGCCATCAACCACACACTGCACCTGTTCAACCTCTGAAGAGCCTAAACGGTCAGCATTGGAAATGTCAAACACTCCACCGACGGAAGCAGTGTCCACACCACCTGAGAGAAATAAATGAAGATGGAACAAGTGGAGGTCAGCAAATGGAGATGTCACAGGTAACTACATGTCTTCATTAACATCAATAAACATTTCAATGCTGTTTGCATATGCATGTTCAGTGTTTGTATACCTGTGCCACGCTTCTGCAGGCGCAGTCTGGTCAGGATCTCCTCAAACTTGGCATGTGTGCTCAGCTTGGGCAGCTTGACGTGGACACCACCACGCAGTCCTGTGCCCAGGTTGGAGGGGCAGGTCAGAATGAAACCAATATGCTCGTTCCACATGAATCCATGGTTGTGCTTCTTGAAAATTTCCTCAATCTGTCAAAGCAGGACACACACATGCTCACATGCTCCAGGTGACAACAGTCAGTTATGTGTGTGCAATTATTTATGCATTTTCTTCCTACCCTCTGAAGACCAACGCAGAAGCGCTTGAACACTTCCTTCATGTTGCCACCCTTCTGCATGGAAATGACACGCAGGTGATCCTCCTCATTCACCCAGACCAGGAAGGTCTTGTTCTCATTGTGCCTGTAATTAAAGCATAGGCATACATTTAAAATACAAAACCTAATTTATATCACCCAGCTTTATATAAATTGTCTTCCATCAAAGCCACCAAACATGGAGTTGTTCAGAACTGTGAAAAAAAGTAACTGGAATAAATTGTCTTAAATGTTATTCAATATTAACTTCTTGCTACTATAATGTCAATGTTGCACTTGCAATAATACTGCTGGTGTGGCAATCGTTGTGGTTATTCTGAAAAACTGCACTTTTGCTTGTGTGGTATTTATTAGATTAGATAGATTATATTCCTTTATTTGTCATTTTCATTGTGTACATAAAAACGAAATTGTGTTTCACACATCCACTATTCAGTAATTCAGTGCAGTATTAGCTAAAAGAGCACAATTATATACATTTAAATATAAGAATACTAGAATACATGAAAAAGATTTAAATAAATAAATAATTTAAATGTATATTAATTAAATGTTGTTATATTATTTTAGTTTGTTTATGATTTTAGTATTTTATTATTTTAGATTAATTAAATATTATATTACCTTTGTCCAGTCAATTGACTTTATGTGATCATATGTCATTGAGGCGGCATTTAAAGCTACACTGTGTAACTCTTTTAGTTTATTCTTAGCTAAAAACACTTAGTTCTTTCAAAAATATATGTGCTCATTAATGTATATTGACTTCGTTCAGAATAATAAAGTATTCTCGTGAGTGTATAATATGCCATTGAAAATACATACGGGTAAGGGGTTCTAATGTTGGTCGCCATGTTTCCCCTCCATCTTGAAAGTACATTAGCCAAAGAGGGACATACCGTTAATTCAAGCTTCGCCTTTCGCGTTTACGTTTGAGTTAACACTCATGGACAAGGTCGAACTGGAAGCCATGTTAATGTTGGACTACATTGGCCACCGTAGGAGTTAAAACGAAATCGGAATTGAGAGGAACAGAAACTAATATTCACTGGATGGTCATATACCTTTTCACCGCTAGATGGGGGTAAAAATCACACAGTGTAGCTTTAAGAAAAGTAACCATTACTCTTGTCTGAGAAATATGTCAGTTTTATAATGGTTACTCTTCTGAAATGAGACAACCTAAACAATGCAGAGTGCAACCTTTGAAATGAGACGCAGCTGTATAGATAATTTTGATTCGACTTACCAAATGCCTCTGGCATCGGGCCAGTCACGGGCCATACCAGCAGCCAGCAGCAGGGGGAGACAGGTTTGTCAAACAGGAAGTGGTCAGCGATCAGCTGCTCCTGCTCGGCGTCAGTCATGGACTTCAGGGGGTAATACTTGCCCTTGAACTCTCCGTCCAAGCTGCTCAGAGCTGGAGGAAAAAAGAGATCCCAAATTTATGATTCCACACTCTCGTTCTTCATTTATAATCTTGTGCAATTTACCCTTACAATTCTGAACTGTTGTTGGGGTTTGTAAGGTGTGAAATAAAATAAACTATAAATATTACATGAAAACAATTAAAAAAGTACCAAAACTTAAATTAAAACTGAAAGTATAAAAATAATTCAAAGCGTATTGAAAAAATGAATCAATATAATAGTCATATTTAATACTACTGAAATTATGCTGATGTGTGCACACCTTCAACGGACAGCTTTCTCCACAGCTCTGCGCTCTCCACGGGTGTTGTGGGGGGGCAGGGCGTATCCCTTGATGCTACGGCCGGTACGCACACGGCTGCTCAGAACGTAGTTGGGGTCCAGGTCATCACCACCCTAAAAATAGACATTTTATTCATTTCAGTCCCAGTTATTGTTAAACAATAGAATCTGATTAGTTTAGCATTACCATGTGGTTTGAGACAAGCTCCCATTTCAAATTATTAACAGTTGAGCTCAAGGAGTTTACTGTTGTCTCCTGTCAATGATCAATTAAGAGCATCTGTAGCCTTTATAAAATATTTGTTATTTCTGTTTTGCACCTTCAGGTTCTCAAAGTTGAGGTCGGTCTTGTGCTTGTCAGTTGCCTTGTATCCACCATGGCGGTCGGAAATGATAGGGTCGAGGAGATCCTTGAAAACTTCGTAGGACTCCTCATCACCAGCAACGCAGCCCACGGTCATGATGAAGGGGTGACCTGGAGAAAAGTGTCATCTCATCAGTGTAAGTGTCTCAACAAATCCAGGTTTGCTTGGAGTAAATACGGTATGTGGTAAGGATATACAACTGATGTCTTTGCTCACCTGGGTTGTCAACACCGGTCTGGATGACATCATCCAGGGTGTACCCAGTGGGGGTCTGCTTGTCCCTAAGCTTGGCATAGATTTCCTTAGTCAGCACCTTGGCCATGTGGTTGTTGTGCTTGGTAAGGTCTGGATACTCATCATCAACTGAAAAGTTCAGCTTGAAGTTGTTGTGTGTGTTTCCGAAAGGCATGGTTGCGTTTCTAACACACAGAGAAAGCGAGAAAGATTATTTGCATTTGATTCCTTGAATTGTCACACATACGCACGTCTCACTTGTGTCTGACCTCAACTGTTTGAGCTTAATTTTATTAATCCTGCTTTGTCAGTTAGGCTGGAAAGAGTTACTTTAAGTTTATATGTATAAAAAGGTAGTAAGAAATTTACCATTTACACAAAAATGTGTTTACAGCATGCTGACTGAAATCAATGAAACCGTATTCAGTGCAGATTAGAACCATAACTGCTTTAACACCAGCTTCCACTGAATTGAGAAGAATGATACACATGAAACACAGGTGCACACATTAAAACAGACTGTCTGGTATACTATCAAGTTCCACTTGAGGTCCTCACTTGCTATTTGATATGTCTGATTGTACCAGGAATATGAGAGACACTCCCCAGCCTAAATCTGGACAGATCTATTTTTACTATAGTGTTAACTCCCTCCCATTACTTTCACATAATCTCAAACCTCTCCAAAAACATTGCACTGTTTTTCACATAAATAGTCACATAGCTTTGTATATGTAATTAAAGTATTCCCATGTTCTGACCAGTTTCCTCAGACTCACGTGTTAATCATGTCATGGTTGTGTAATGATAGATGAAATCAAGTTCTATGTAACATACCAAACACAACGTTGCTCATTTTTTTGTATTCATTTCTGTTCTGTGGAATACACCTATCAGAAGATACTCGCATGATTGCCACAAGATTCTATTTTAAGAAAGGCCAGCAGAGGGAACCTGTCCCATATGTATCAGAATGAGAAACATAAGCACATCTCAGGGTTTTTTTATGGCTGTATCCAATTATGCTCTCAGAGCTGCTGCAGATCACATGTTTGACATCTGTTCCAACAGTTCAGCACATCAGGTCAACCAAACCAAGAGTCCCTATTCCAAAATATTTACACATGAACAAAATTGTAAAAAAATTCGTAACATTTTCACACATTTTCACATTTCAAGTCCAGATGCCTCTGATAAACACTCCAGTATTTCTTTCATGAAAAAGATCATGCATCTGCTATCATGTTGGAGTGTATCATTATAGCAAGTACATTTTAATCAAATAACATCTGACTAAGATTTGGATGAAGAAAAAGGATCTACAAGTTGTAAAATGTATGCAGCCCAGTTAATCACTTCTATTTAGCTTTTTCTATTTTAACTATATTTTTCTTTCAACTATTTTATCTTATTTAATATTGCTTCTTCTTTTTTATAGACTCTCCTTGCTGTGAATGATGGTTATTGAAGAATGTGGATGTCTTTACCTGCACAAAAGACAACAAAAGAGGTAACAGTCCTTGGGATCAGATCCTGTTCACCAAAGCCGAAATAGGGGTCACCCAAGCGAGAACAGTCCGATTTGGGTTTATATACCTCTCAACCCCTGCAAGCCATTGGCTGGCCCATTTTAAGCTCGCTGAAATCTGATTGGCTGGCCCCAGTCTCTTATGCCCTGTTTAGTGTAAGAAAAGTGTCAATTTCAGATCCTGGGCATCTTAAATGAGGTGGCAGCTGTGGGTTGTGTCCCCCTCCACTCGAATATCAATTTACACTTCCCACCCCATACATAGCTTTCCAGTAGGTTTTAAGTTGGAGGAGGGGTAATGGGACATGGAGGGTCTGCCATGCTAAAAAGGCTGAGCAGCACTTTTGCCAAACATACTATGGATATCAGAAGTGCTCACGGAAAGAAATCACCTGGCCATCTCATGATTCTTGGTGCAAATTTACTTAGCAGTTTTGCAGATGAAGTTTGGGTGTCACATTTGATTCATTTGTCTGTTCATGTTGGACACCATATTTATGCTTTGGGGGCAAAAGGTCATCATCTTTTATCACGTGAGAGTAAATTGGACACACAGCCCAAACATAACCATAGACAAACACAATGATTGTTAAAAAAAACTAAAAAAAAAAAACTATGAAATTCTTTGTATGATCCAATTCAGATACAATCTTGCAAAATTATTACAGATCTAATGATGTTTGCCAAGTGAGTATTTATATGAAAACCATCAATAACACAAAACATCTTCAACTCTTAGCATTTGATTTATTCAGACATTCTTGTCTTTTTTTTAATTAATCTTTATTTAATAATAAATACAACTTACAGATACATGCTTATACATTCATCCTCACATTCATACCACAAAACATACAGAGAACAGATAGACACACTTTACAAAATGTATTACGACAGAAGAACAAATATGATATGAAAAAGATAGGAAAAACTACAAGATTTCTTATAATTATAATACACATAAAATATTATTCCATTTTTCATTATATTCATCCAATCTATTTTTACTTTCTGCTATTATCTTTTCTAAACGAAGATGAGACCTTATAACAGTCTTAAAGTGATCTAAACACAAGCTTGATGATGTTTTTGTTTTAAAAATAAACATTTTCCCTATTAATAAAATGGTATTTAACAAAAGAACATTTAACATTCTTGTGTCTTTTTGTAACTCAAAGAGAGGTATTTCCATCTCTCAAGTTTCATGTTCTCACTCGGGGAGGCACCGTTAGTGTCCCCAGTATAGAGTCTCACTGGATATTATGGGTAACCTCCCTCCCCCAACGTATCTGTCGAGTAATCCATTCAGCTGCAACTTGCGTAATACATACATTTTGTTAAGTAATGCATTGGAAAGATTTAAAACGTAAACAGCATTGTTTCATTTTATCTTTGTACCATGGCTTTAGGATACAGGACTCTAATGCTAGTCTAAGTGTTTCCAGCATGGCACCAGTCGTGAATAACAGGCCTGTCATGGCTCACCTTCTCCCCAGCAGCTGTCAAGCATGCAAACACACACACACACACACACACACATACCAACACAGCTTATTATACAGAGATAAATGTTTACTTTTATGAAAGTTTGATGAAAGTTTTTCATTTGCTGCTCAAGCTCAAAGTTTTTCATTTCAAGCTCAATTCAATTCTCAGACTTGAAAAATGTTGGGTGGGATTTTGTCCACAGGAAATTCGATTGGATTTGTTGGATCGCTGTGGTTTGCTATTGCTGTGATCTCATGTGAGTGACACGTCGTCCCGTCCTCGTGCCAGTAAACGTCATCAGAGAAGAGATGTCGCTGCAAGAGGGAGAGAATTGATTTTGATTAATGATTGAGGGCACATGAATTAAACAACAAAAAAGAATGACTTGCATCGATGAATCATTTATATTAAGATCTATCTATCATCGTTTGAACTGCATTTATTTGTAATATTTTTTTGTAACATAAAAATCTATACTTTAAAACTACTTTAAAAAGAAATCTTACTGACCCCAAACTTTTAAAATGGTATATGTGATACCTTCCCATCTTTGAATATTATTTCTTTTGAGTTGGGTGTGCAGAGTTATGTCTAATCTTTCTTAGGTCTGTGAGGTGGTGTCAGAATGGTGTGCATGTGGGAGGGAGGGTAAGTTGTGTAACATCAGTGTGAAAGAACGGACCGTCATTACAGCTTCGATTACTACAGGACAGTTAAAAAAACACAGCGAGGACAGAGAGGGAGTTTTTAAAAAGTCTTCTTTCTCATTTGCAGTTACTTGGTACTATTGTTGAACATGATATAAAGTCATAGTGTGCAATAACATGGTATTTATTTTTCTAAATTGGACATGGAACATGTAAAAATGAAACCACACTAAAACCTCAAATTATCTGTCAAATGATGGCCTGTTAAAAAAAGTCATTAAGGGGTGTAAGATGCATGCTTGGGTAACTGCTATAACAAACTACAATGTTGTTTAGGACACATACGTATTACACATACAGAATGTGGAAGTGGAATTGAGACTTTGACTTGAGAATGTCTTTCATGGAATCTCCATTAATGATTATATGTTGCTTATATGTGTCTGTATAGGTCCGGGGAGGCCATGTCATGTCATCGTCATGTTCTGCAGTCTTGGTGGGAGTAGCAAGTTAACCAGCAGTGGCGGCTAATAATATACTTGGCCTTTGGAAGGGCAGCAGGTAATCTGAGTCTAAACACTCCATATGACCTTCAGCCAAGGCTTGATTTTAAGGTAGAGCATCTATGCATGTCTGTTCTAGCTTGTACTTTTTTTGCACAATTTTGTTTTGTCTCCTTAGAATGAATCACTTCCTGCTTACTTCATTTGTCAATAATTATAATGAATATGTGTAAATATGCATGTGCTTGCATGCCTGTACTTGCGGTTGGGTGCAGTGGAATGAGCTGAAGGTCTCACAGGTCACCTTGAGCGGTGTTACATTATATTTTAAGTTCAAATAATAATCGGACACTGATTATATTTGGTAGGAATGAAATATGCACAACAGTACACACTAATAGTATCTAAATGCAATAAGTAAATTAATTTACTTCCATTTTTATTTTCATTACAGTTTTCTCAGTTCCTCTGGTACATTTCTCGACATTCTCGAATCTTGACATTTGCAAATCAGTAAGTGCATTTCTCAAAACAATTTGTGCAAATAGCAAAACCCCATACCTGCAAAAGCCAGTCTCTTGATCAAAATTCTTAGTTTATCTCTCAAAAGTAAATATCTGTGTCAATGAACATGTCAGTGCCATCGGAATGACAAGTCCTTGTGTCATTGTATACGGATAAGACAGTCAGATTGCTTAGTTGTCAATATAACAGTGAACTCTGGAGGGATGTTCTGATGTAAACCAAGTTTTGATGGCAATTATTTTAAATTGTAGGTTACTTAGTGCATGTAGGAGTTTGATTGGAAGAGAATGGACAAGATTCACAATTACACTTTTACTGTTTGTACTGTAATTTGTTGACGGACCATGTCATTGCAATACAGAAAGGAAAAGACCGCACAGAATAGCACAAAGAATAAAAGTAGACATGTGAACAGGGCAGAGTTAAAAAAAAGTCTAATGGAAATGTACAGAAATATGCTTACAGTTTTTTTCTCAATACAATTTGGTACATTTCTCCAAACTGAGGTAACTGCTCTCAAAACATTAAACACAGTGATTATGAGTTTTGGTGCAAAACAACTGAATTATTAAGATATTTTTGGTGCAAAACCGCTTAATGCCTGTGAGTTGTAGAGAATAGCCACACGTGTAACAGTAAATTTAGTGGCAGAGAGAAATGTTTTGTAAATCGGTTGTAAATGTGAAAAACTTTTTCTATCTTCCACAAACACAACACAACAGTTACACCTTCTCAAATTCTTCATTGCTGGTGCACAAATCCTATTTTACAAATAACAAATTAAGAAACTCGTACACTCACATTTTTGCTACAGTTGAACGCATTTACGAAAATAAGTGAAAACTTCTGTGAATGTCATTATAACATCCCATCCCACAACAGAACACTTATGATTCTAGGAGACATTACCGGCTGTCTTTAAAACAATGGAGAATGGTGTACAGTACACCGAGGGCGAGGTCTAGGCCACAACCACACTGTCAATCAAACCCCTTGCTCAATTCTATGTCACAAAGCGCTGAATCTTAGAACAGCTCGTTCTGAGACAGTGCAGATGATTTATTGAGATTGTAAAAAAACACTAGGTGGATTTTTACCATTCTGGTTTTGCTCATACACTGCCAACACACCTTTATGTTTAAAGACAATAAAAAAGTGAATTTTCCATAATAGGTGCCCTTTAAAGGAACACGCCGACTTTTTGTGGCTTTAGTATCCCCAGAGTTAGATACGTCCATTCATACCTTTTTCATTGAGATTAACAGTGAAATTATTACATTTTAACAAGTTTGTTTGCCCATAAAATCTTTAAGATATTAGGTTAAACTAGTTTGGCTTGCTGTCCACTGGAGACGTGGCTAAATTGAGTCCCTGATAATTTAAAGGGTGAGGTCTCCCTAAGATGGGTGTATCGCAGCCATCAAAAACAAAATATGATTTACAAAATAAAAACATTAGTAAAAACAGTTTAGTGTCAGTAAAAACATTAGAAAACTTTTTTTTTCTTGTCAGCTGAAAGGTTAAAAAGAATGAGCAAATCACAGATTCTTGATTTTATTGCATTTTACAAAAATGTCCCAACATTTTCTGATTTGGGGTTGTAATATTGGCAATTAATAAAAATAAATAAAAAAGAAACATGAATAAGTCTTATTTTTATTGAATATTTTGTATTTATGTTAATATCTGCGAAATTAATGTGTATTTGCCTCTGCCATCCAGCACCCCATAACCCCCTTTCTTTCTTTTTCTTTCTTTCTTTCTTTCTTTCTTTCTTTCTTTCTTTCTTTCTTTCTTTCTTTCTTTCTTTCTTTCTTTCTTTCTTTCTTTCTTTCTTTCTTTCTTTCTTTCTTTCTTTCTTTCTTTCTTTCTTTCTTTCTTCTTCTTTCTTTCTTTCTTTCTTTCTTTCTTTCTTTCTTTCTTTCTTTCTTTCTTTCTTTCTTTCTTTCTTTCTTTCTTTCTTTCTTTCTTTCTTTCTTTCTTTCTTTCTTTCTTTCTTTCTTTCTTTCTTTCTTTCTTTCTTTCTTTCTTTCTTTAACCTCCTTCCATCCCCTCTCTCTCTCTCTCTCTCTCTCTCTCTCTCTCTCTCTTCAACCCCCTTCCATCCTCTGTCTGTCTCTGTCTCTGGGTTGTATTGCATTGACTCAGCAAAGAACTCAATCAGTGAAATTGATATAAATTACTATTTGATGCTTATTAATGGCCGAACTTATAATACACATGAATAAACTAGTATTTTTTTGCAAATTGATTGCACACTATTAAACTGAGTTTCAAATAACTGTATTACATTATATTTTGTGTGTAGATTTCTTTAAACACTTTCTTTGCGGACAGCAAAGCCAGGCTAAAAATGCCTCGTACATTACAAGAATATAGGCTACTCAAACGCATACAAAGAGTGAGATATTCCCCTTTAGTGCGAGTCTGCTAATGTACCCACAGATAATTATTCTAACACCATGGTTCATAAAGATTCACATTCACAAATGTGTGACAGTCTAGCCACTTACGTAAGTAGTGTATCATGTGTACATTTGCCATGTGTTCTATGAAATGCAATATGACTGTGTATTAATATGCAACTCAGTGAGGCCACTAAACACAGTGTGTCTGACTAACTCAACATTATTTACATAATTACGCAGGATTTCGCTCTCTATAGAAATACTATAATTTTTTTGTAGATTTTGAAACAAACTTACAGCTTTATTTGTGTATTTATGAAGCTTAGTTAAAAATTTACTTTAAAAGATAGACCATTTCTGAAATGTGTTGCTTGGTCAAAATATTGAAAGTATAATAATTCGTAACAAAATATAAATATTTTAAGCTATATCCCAAATTGAAAATTATATGAAAATTAATTTATTTGAACTATATGAGAGCCACCAGAGGGCACTTCAAATCAGACTACTGTCATTCCCTCACAAACTATTTTTCCCAACTCACTGCCCAGACTCATCATCCGTGATTGCATCCAATCATTGATTAGTCACCATGTACACTCATTTATTCCTTGTCAAGTCTTGTATGTTGTTGCACTGCATTTCTGCATGTGTTTGTATCCTGTACTTTCCCTTGGATTTTTCTCTTTGCCTCAGTCCCAATCTGTTTTTTTTTTTATTGTTTGTGTGTATGACCCTTGCCTGTTATCTGGATTATGTTTTGGATTACCCTGTTCAATACTGCATTTGGGAACTCAACCTTCTTGTCTCGGAGCAGTTTGTGATTAATGAGATGAGTGTAAATTAAACCACAGTTGTTATTGTTTGTGTTTCAGATTTCTGCCAATCCTCAAAGACAGAACAACCAACAACTCACCCTGATGGTCTGCTGCCACTGCCATGTGAAAACAAGAAAGGGGAGAGATGTGAGGATTATGACAATCTGATAACATAATCAATAAGATGAAAGAGTGCATCATTAATCAATAAATTTACATTTACATTTATTCATTTAGCTGATGCTTTTATCCAAAGCGACCTACAATTGCTATATATGTCAGAGGTCGCACGCCTCTGTCTTGCTCAGGGACACATTGGTGTCTCGCAGTGGATTCAAACCCAGGTCTCTCACACCGAATGCATGTGTCTTATCCACTGTGCCATCAAATAACTACTGATTTAAGAATTAAGTAATGAGGAAATTTTGGTGCAAGAGGTTTTTGTTCAAACTCGAGACATTTAAAAGCACTGACTATTTGTTTTTTACTCCAACAATACCAGCTATAATTGGCTTTTGTGTGAGTAATTGCTCAGAGACTAGTTTTATTTTGTTTCCTTTTGTGTTCTGAGGCTAGCTATCACAACAAACATGTCTGTTCATATGATTTAGTTCACTTTTGATCTCTAGAATCTCTCTTATACACTTTGGCTCTGGAAAATGCACCAACACACTTCATTAAAATACAGCCTGCAGAACTATCCTCGACTCTGCTGAGTGAGTTGTGACATCAGTAAGCAACAGGAAACTGACTTCACTTAACACTGTAACAATGGAGATGTGAGAATGTTCAATTCTCTGAAATGCTTGTTTAATGGATGATTTGGAGGTATGGGTGGATGTTTGTGGTTGACAGCTGGTTTGGTGTTTTTCTTTCAGATTATTTAAAAAGTACTTCAGGCCTTTGTTTGTTTGGCAGGGCTCAGGATTTCAGCTGACAGGAAGTTAGATTAGAGTAGTTATGTAATCCATTTGAAACGAACCACAGCAACTGACATGCTGTGGTAAAGAGGGTCACCCAAAAGTGTTTTTTTCTGATGTTAGCTAAGGATAATGGAGTTAGAAAATACAACTGATTTTTGAAGATTCATTGTGGCTCATTTACGCCACACACAGAAGAGTAACTTGTCGATAAAATACATTGTTGCATCATATTGAATGTTTTACGAAATATTCACAATGAAATGCATTCCATTCTCATGGGGATAATTGGTAATTTTATGGAGATAGAATAATTTCACAATAAGTTATTGAAAATACACAAAATAAGTTCAATATGCTGTATATAAGCACTGAATTGGAATCAGGGAAACTAGTCAAATGCAATGGCCATTAAATGATATGTAATACATTTATAGACTTGTGCACCCCTACTTGCATGTATTTAGTAAACTAATGCTGCAAATATGTATGCCTATGTGTATCAAGAGATAAGCAAGCCTCTTGGCAAATGTCCTCTCTGAGACTGTATGATATAAATTAATCATTGAGACTGCAAGTTTAACATTGAAAAAAATATATTTTAACAAATAAATCTTTTTTTAATTAGATAATTTCACTATGTAGGCCTATATAGATTTGTTTCATTAATATATGTTTTATTAGGCCTACCCAGAGTTTATAAATGTGCAATTTCAAGACACTGGTTACATTTATTTGAAAGCTTTAGTGATGGATTTGGCAGATGCATTTAATGCCTGTTCAGGCAGCCTTGGACTGAACTTTAAATCTTTGCTGACATGATAAGCTCTTGATGTTGTCCTTATGGGTGTGGTAGGCCTAGGGCCTATATAGTTTGCCTGTCCACCTGTGTGCTGCTCAGTAATATATCACTCATGTCTTTGTGTAAAACAAGGCCATAAATAACGAAAGAAGTGATTGAAAAACTCTTAAATCATAAATAATTGTGTTTTGTTTTTTTGTCAACTTAGCATGGCATTTGTCCAGCTCTTTGCTTAGTGTACTGTTTAAATTGATCAAATACTTGACACACCCATTCACGTTGTGAAATAGAGAGCTGGTCTAGCGTTGGTGTCAGACTCACTTTCTGAGTGTGCACTGTGCAGTAAAGTAGGTTCTTGCACAAGGCTCTTCTGGACCAGTTTTCTGGGTGGGGCAGATCATAATAAAACACTTCCCCATGTTTTGCAGTGCGTGTCTAACTGAGAGAGAAACAGTGGGAAATGGCGGCTGACTGGAAAAAGAAGTGCGATTCGCAGTGGCAGCTGGGGGCTCACGGTGTTCCCCATGCCCGACAGCGTGGACTGGAAATTGGTGTTCGAGAAGAAGCCGTTAAAGCGAAACTTACTGAAGAACCCCTCGCCTACGGTAATGACTTCACACACAGACGTATAACGCTGACGCTGCAGGTTCACTGTGTTGTTGATGAAATCTCTTCTTGATCTTTGTTGTAACTTTAGAACGTGACACTGTTTTATTGAGATGGAGTGGAGGGAACGATCATGTAGTTGTTACACCGTTAGTTAAACTAGCGGCGAATCATGCATGACACACCACCCTATAAACATACACTGTTGCTGTGTCTCATTGCGCAGGTTGCGCCCTTAAAAGTCACCATTACATTCCAAAAGAAAGGGAAAGAAATTATAGACTACGTGATTTACGACACAATGAATTACCAAGTCAATTATATAATGGTTACTTTTCTAAAAATGAGACATCCTCGATGTATTGTATTATGTATTTTTACTTATTTGTTGTTATTGTTAATTAAACCCATAATTGTATGTTGCCACTGCTTAATTTTTTCCAAATGGATTGCTGTCATTATCTTTGTAGTAACAAAGTCATGTTTCAGTAAGAAGGCAAATTTAAAAAAAAATAATACATAAAGGCGGGGAGTAAAATTTATAATGTTGCATATAAAAGAAAAAGTATTTAAATATTTGGAACTGCAAATGTTGCCCTTAAATAATAGCATTTATGTTTTTTGTCTACAAGGATATTTTACATAACTTTGAAAGACAGTATTTGCAATTACATTTTGCTGTAATAGAGAATGTAATATGTTCATGCAAATCTTTTGAACTCATTTTTTTTTTGCTCAACAACTAGGTGTAAACCACACCGTGCCACCACCTGAACCTCACCAGTCAGGGAATGCCTCCTCCTCCCAGGCCGGCCACCTCAGTTAGAGCCCGATGGTGAGTTAGCAATCAACACAGTAATTTAGCCTACCTATTTGCTTCCTAAAAAGCTCGCCACTGCTGAATATTACATCCACTGCAAATGTGTTATATTTTATCTTACATTTTACAAGAACATGAATTGTTAATTGGTTCAATTTACACCCAAAATATTTGCCTTAACATCTTAATATTTTTTGGTTTCTAATATTAATATAAAAAAAAGATGATTGAGAATTTAATCTTGTACCTGGATGTTAATTGTAGGCAATTTCTCTGGCTGGAAAACCAGTACAGAAGTTTTGCCATACGAACACTAGTGGAATACCCCCCGGGGTTGTGGTCTGCCAGCTGCCTCAGTTCAGGTGAAGCCCAGTTCTGTGAGAGAAATTACCTTGTCTCAAAAACTTATAAAAACATTTGTCATGTTCCAATACAAGAGGTAGTTTTATTTAGTCACTTGTCATTTAGATAAATAAATAAATAATTGTTCCACTGTTCCAATAACTTTTTTGTAGCTTAAAGAGGTCATCGGATGTAGTGATATCTCAAGAACGATCTTCGGTCTAGACTTGGTCTTGAGTCGGTCTCGAATACCCTCTGGTCTTGGTAGTGTCTTGGTCTTGGTTTCCAGGCGGTCTTGACTACAACCCAGACAGCACACATAAGTCTGCAAGATGTCTGTTTAAGATCACTTCATCTGAAAAAACATCTGCTGTTTACTAACATACTGATAGACATCTTAAAGATGTCAGTTTAACATACATTCTTAAATCATTAGGGGAGCGTGGGGTACAACGTTACGCAGGGCTAGCTGTAACACACTTGTTTTAAATACTTCTTCAAACGCTAGCATGACAAAACTTGGTGTATTTACCATAGACAGTAAAATAAATGGACACAGCGACCCTATTGATTTCAACTGAAAAAATGAAGCCTGTTAAAAGCTGATAGCCAGGCGTACTGCGCAGGCTCAGACTGAGCCTGTCATGTGAGCAACCTGTGTGTCTTCTAGTAGCTGTGCTGAGTGAAATATTGAATAATTTGCTTCTGAATCTCACAGAGACGGAGAGAGTGAGTATTAGCTGTCCATGAGCTAGCAGCAGGAGCAACTTTATGACTCTCTATGAACTTTATGGCCTCCACATACCCCCAATCGCCTACAGAGCTTCTCCTTCTGTCTATCGGTACATTCTCTACTTTGCAAGGAGAGTCGATTGATTATGACGCAATCGTCAGTCTATTTTTACAAAAACTGCTTCTACAGGGCTATGAACGTAAGATATGCAAGGTAATGGAGCCTTTTATACATTTTTGTGTTTCTTTTCGAAATAAATAGAGTCTTTGGACAGCCTCAGATCTAAAGTTATTCAAAGTGACGCCAAAGTGAATAGGGAGTCAATGGAATGCCAACAGCAGGTGAAGTTCTGCTACAATAGCGGATCCTGCGAGGCTTCAACTTCTGGCTGATGGATAACCCCCTTTAGTTGCCATTTCAACGCTATATAGAGAAAAAATTGCACCAAAATTCCGAAATCTTTGTAAGACATCACTAAACATTTCTTTAACCTTAGCAAAAGTAAATTTCTTAAGTTAATCTTTCATCTCTATTTTTGTGTTTATTTAAAATGAGACAAATCTGAATATTATTTTAATCTCACAATCTGTTGTTTAACGTTTAATATACTTCGCTAACTTGCAGAAGACGCTAGCAGGGTTTAAACCCCAGTTGTGCAGTTGGGGCATGTTGTAGCCTAACACTGCTTTACAATGTGTGCCCCTAATTAGAAATATGCTATTATATTATATACTTTTAAGAATTCTATTGAGAAAACATGAGAAACATGTAAATAAAGACTAAGACTCAATGTTCAGAAATTATTGATTATTATTTTATTTTGAACTATGCTGTGTAGGTTTATTTCCGGTGTGTTTGTTGTCAAACTCAAAAATTTGTTTATTTTTAAATATTTAAAAATGCCATTATTTTATGTGAAAAAGTTAATAATTGTATTTCATTAAAAAAAAATTGGTTTGACTATTTTTTCTATTAGATCAGAAAGCATTTTAAGCTGTCATATGGCGATGTTACAAATGTGGCCCTCACATGTTACAATGTACCCCACCTATGGGGCATGTTGGCACATGAAAGACAAAAAGCGTTATGCCCCACTCTCCCCTACATCTTAAAGACATCTTCTAAATGTCTATTTGACATCTGACAGGAAACGTCCTATAGACGTGTTGCTGATGAGCAAACACGCACATCAAATAGACGTGTGCTATCTGGGAAGTCTAATCGGATGCAAAATTCACTTTTATATGGTGTTTGCATATAAATGTGTCTTTGCCGTGTGTGGACTCAACCACCGTACAATGAAAAATTCCTTTCACTCTTTTTTTTTTTTTAATCCTCAAAAGACCTAAACACTCTCAATAATAATGCCATCTGGTTTTCTGAGCAATATGATGTCATATTGCGCATGCTGCGCCCACGACCACTGACGGACTGTCCAGACCCATATTAGCATATTTCCACCCTCAGACATTTTGTAATTCAGGCAGGTTGACATGGCAGCATTTTATGTGTCTTGTGTGACACCCCCCATGGAAGAGTGGGGTGGGGTGAGTAGCACCGCCCACAACATTTTTTGTTCAGGGAAGTTCGATCTGAACTCGACCCATTGAGGAGTAATTATGATCGATTAAGAATTAAGCGGGGCCAATCAAATTGTCAGGGCGGGCTTTATATGATGATGGACAGATTATCTGCAGTTACGTAATCATTGCGTTATCAAAGAGCGCTTGGGTTGAACTGGTTGGTTTCCCTCGAACCGATGACTTCAGCTGGAGAATTGAGTGTATTCTGTTATCGCGTCTGTTGTAAAAGAAATTGACTGCGCATTCATTTTAGATTTACAACCAATGAGGAATTTTAATCAGTATGTTACAAACTTTACATGAAGACGCAAAACCAACTTGTGGCATCCGATGACCCCTTTAAAGTAGTTTAAATGCAGCAGGACCCAGAATATTGCAATAAATATTAAATGTTGCTATATTGGTCTTTGTATTTGAATCAGATATTAGAAAGTAATTGGTTTGTTAGTTTGTCAGGGTAAGCAGAAGATCATATTTTCTGTCTGATATGGCCTTTGTGTATCTTTACCTCAGGTGGTTTTCTCTAGAGCAGCAGGTGGATCTGAAGGCAGAGGGTCTGTGGGACCAACTGATGGATGAGTTTCAGCCTGAGATTGTCATTGAGGACTGGTGAGTTATAAACTAGTTATAACATTAGGTATTTGCAGTTTAAGCAATCTTCAGTAACAGTAATTGCAAACTGAGCTGCAGAGGAAGAGTTTGAATGTTGAGAGTTTGCTGTTATGCAATATATTCGTGTCCACGCATTCAAGTGTTTTACAACTAAAATAATAAAATGGACATAGATAAAAATGGACAAAAAGAATTTGAATGAATTTTTGACATTGGAACAATTTAATCTGTGAAATAACTATATTTTGTATTTTTGTTGCATCTTGTTGCAATTGCTACATATGTCATGTCTGTGGTGGTCATAGTGCTTTAGACATTGTCGTTTCAGCCTAAATGGCAGCTTTAATATGCCCTTTCACTTATAATGTCTGGGTGTTTCCTTTCATGTGTAGGTATGAGGAAAGCCAGCTTCATAAATCTATCTATCAGCTCGATGTGAAGCTCTTGGGTGCTGATGCTAAGACAGTCATCAAGCAGCATTCATTTAACCCTGAAGAGAACCTGGAGCACTACTCACACACCTGGGAAAAAGGTAGCACACACATGCATATTCATACATTTATATTCATTTTTTATATATATATATATACATGTGTCCACATAACATTTTAATGTGTATAGGTCTCCCATGTATTCTCCAGAGTATGGGCCGGGGGTGAGGTACATTCACTTCCTCCACAGACTGAAGAACCAGTTCATGGTTGAATTCTTTAATACCAAAGTCACAGGCAGCTCGATTATTGTCAAAACCAGCAAATCCAGTGTAAAATAATGCAACACATACAAATAAAGTGGTAGTTCTCGATGCATCCCTGCCAGTTGATGTATTGTAGACTTTGAGATGTAGACTTTTTTGTCTCAAATGCTTTATAAATTGCACTTTCATAAGATGTATCCAGCAGCTTATTAATGTAATAAAACATTCCTCATTCATTTTGTGACACTATTTCTTTCCTGTATTCACAATAGCACTAGATGCACAGATAGTGCTATATTTTAGTAAGGCCAGCAGATGGCACTCACTCGATTGCAAATTAAACATTATGAAATTGATCTAAGTGATTTCAATGAAGATGGAGAAAACAGTTGCTAGTTATTTTTATTACGCTAAAATTATAAATTAATATGGAATCATCTCTCTCATTTTAGAATCTTGTATTTCTGTTTTCCATGACAATGGCTGTATTTATTTTTTAGTGACAGTAGAAATTAGTAATTTTTTAAAAGGGGAGTTTACAAAATATGTTTTTATTAACAATTTTTTATAAATACAATAGATAAATACAAACGTTTTTTAATAACTATAAATATATTACTATACAGGCTATTATATAACTTATATATTAGAGTTGTATATATATATATAACTTTAACTTCTAACATTTGAATAACTTTTTACTTTTTTAACAATTAGCCTACTGTAAGAAAAAGCTAACCCTTTTTATGAATAAATGTGTATTATAGCTCAACTTTATAAAGTTTTATATTTGCTTCGAATTGGAGTGATTCTACTTTCAGGCAAAGGCCAGTGTTTAGATATTTTGAGAAACGCTTTGACGCACCAATCAGAGCGCTCACGTTGAGCTGTTGAACAGTCCATCGCGTGCTGTGCGCGTGAAAGATGCGCGCTTGTTTGGGATGCTGGCACACTTCAGGACAGAAACAGATGCACCACGCAAACTAATGGCGCGATTCTCCTGAGCACTCGAAAAGCATCCTCCACTGCCTCCGGTCATGTCAGCCGTAACCATTCCAGTTCTACCATAGATATTAAGGTAAGTTTTGTTGAAAAACTTTAATGAACCATACACACGTGGGCTTCATAGTTGCCTAACTTACTTTATTACTAGTGTTCAGGCATGCACATCGGTTTACTAATTGCCACCACTATTTCTGTCAGACCCGAATACGCTCTTGGCAGCTTCTTTGCGTTTGGCATCATAAACCGGGGAATGAAAACTACTTTATATGTTTGCTTGTGTTTAGCTGACTTTTATACGGTTACCTCACAGACAAGAGTCGCATCTGATAGCAGTCGCATGTGCTTCAGTCTGTGGCTGTTTTACACAAGTTATTCATGAGCCGCTCAACCTTGGGTCTGCTAGGTTTCTTTTGTATTATTTCAGGAGTCAGATGAAGCTAAAAGACGAGAGTAGTTTTCACCCTACACAGGAAAAAGAGCAAAAGGGCAGTTACCTTGAAAGAGTTAATTATTGTGGCACTGACCCTTAAAATTACTATTGTTGCTGTAAACGAATGTTGTTTTATTAATGCATGTTAAATCATAATAAATCCTGTTCATTTAGATGTTTTCACAAAGGTTACGTGACAACATGCAGTGGGTATACATGCAGCTCAAACCTAGGGATGGCCTGAGATATCCCCAGTCAGCTCACTGCCTTTTAATCTATTAAAAATTCAGATCAAAAACAGAGATAGATTGAAGTATCTTTTTTAATCCTTTCACTTGATTGTATATTTTAGAAAAGCTATCCAACACTGAACTCAATTTAGGCTTAGCCTACTGAAAATACAGTGTAGAACAAGCAGTTGTTCACGATCTTACTTTTAAAGATAACTTTATTTGACCTAATTTAATGTATTCGGGCTCAATTCAGTCATATTAAATTATATCTTTTTAATATTTTTTTTACTGTGAATCATTTAATTGACCTTTTTGAAGCACAATTTTATAGTGCTAATTAAAACAACTTTTGTGATGATGCTAGTTTGAGTATAGTGTGGATTTGTGTTTTTTTTTTCAGACCAATCCCCTTGAATAGCTCAATATTTTTTCTTGCTTTTATGTCCTCTCAGGTTTAGAGGACCTTGTGTCTCATTTGATAAAGTGGTCTGTTAAATTCCTGCAGCAGAGTAATACTTAAAGTCTTGGATTACATGAAAGTCACGTTTGTCTGGTGGAAGTTTGCGCGGTCAAAGTGGAACTGATTAAACGGTAACTCTTTCTAGCTCAGAAAAGGTGTTGTCTTTCGAAATGAGAAAAAGAAACAGAATATTCAGTTACAATGTGCGGTCAGTCGGTGACGTGGATAAACGTGACTGCAGTAGACCGGACACATGAATGAGTTGTGGTGAGGATGATGATTATGAAGGTTGAGTAGAAGTGTCTTTACAGAGAAAGTGTGGATTCAGGTCAATACTGAAGTTCAGTTATCTTAATCACTTATACTTGCACTTACTTACTCTAGTTAATGTTAACATTCTCTAGTCCCAGAATCTGCTGTTCCAAATGTCTTCCATTTTCTTGTTTTGTTTCTGAGAACATCCTTCAAAGCACTCACATGGAAATACAAGCAGACACTATTCAACAGCAGTATCTCCCACATTGACACACACACAAACAGGTTAACATTAGTGGTTAAACTCCCTGGGATGGAGGGGCAATTCTAAACAGTAAAGTATCCATGAAGTTTTGTAAGAGACAGAAACACGAGACTCGGCATGTGTCCAGACAGACCACCTTTTCAGCAGCACATACATACAAGTAGACATCTACCATGAACAAATTGAGCCAAAAATGTTCTTTGATGATTCTTGAGCAGCAAATCAGTATATGATTTCTGAAGGATCATGTGACACTGACTGAGGACTTGAGTAATGATGCTGAAAATTAAACGGTATGTGTATGTGAGACTGATGATGAAAAAACTTAATATCTCTTTCCATCTCTTTCCTTCCAAGTAAACCAAAATAAACCAACAACACTTTATTCGTTTATTTATAAACACTTTAATTTAAACTAATGCATTTTGGTGCAATAAAGAAATAAAGAAATCTTTTAAATTCAATCATTTACAAGCAACTTTAACTTAACTTTAGTAAACCTTTAAGAACAGAAAACCCTTAGAAGAAAAGTATTTTCAATTCTAGTAAATGGTTTTTACCTCATTGGTTGATGTAAATGATTTATTTTACCCACTGTTAAGTTTTCTGTTGAAAACGTGTGTGCCAAAGCAGGTTTGAGATTAGTAAATACATTTGAAGAAAGTATATCTGGTTTACCCTCTCTACTTCACAACCAAATAAGGTGCACGGAAGTAGCAAGTTTTCACAAAACCATTCTCTCTCTCTCTCTCTCTCTCTCTCTCTCTCTCTCTCTCTCACACACACACACACACACACACATACACATGCACTTCACACACACACACTCCCCCTATTGCTCTCTGTTCAGGGCTGTACAGTAGGATTTGGTTTGTTGTGAGCACACAGCCAGACAGGTGTGTTTTCTGCTCTTTGGACAGGTAATGCGTTGCCTGCAGAATGTGATACTCTAGGAGTGAGGTAGAGACTGCTCTAGAGAGTTCATCTGCACTGAAGGAATATGGACAGAAGGGATGAGTGAAAGGTTGTGCATAAATGAGTATTAGATGGTGGTTTCGTTTGCATAAAACACTCAAGTACATAATAAATATTCATGAAAAATATGATGTTCTGTGATAGAATGTGTATTTGCACTGTGATTCACTCTGTTTGGTATTGTGGAAGAAGTGTGTTTGTGAGAGTAAGTGATGGATGCTTTTCTCTTTACTGTAGGTTTGTGCTCCTCCTGTAGATTTGATTGTCAGGAAGAGTATTTTAATGAGTAATTAAATCGATCATCTGATATTGGACTTTCAGTTTTTTCTGCCTAGTTGTATTTTAATATATAGAACATCATTTAAAAAGTAAGAGACGGCAATAGATTGTGGCAAAAAATATGCTGTGGGCATGTAGTTATAACAGTATTTTTAATGCTACTTTGATATTTGCAGTAACACAAACTTTATTGTGTAACACATAATCATTCATATATGTTGATTTATAACTCACTTTTTGTCATTTTTAACAATATAGTATAGATTTACTTACTGCAATATAAGCGCTATAACATTTAAAATGTCAAGCAATAACCAACAAAAATTCTCTTGCAAAAGCACATTGCTACTCATATTTTAGAAAAGTTCTTAGTGATAGATTTTTGTTAAGTCTTTAACACTTCACAGGGCTGTATTTATATTGTGAAATATCATTACAATTTAAAATAACTTATGTTTTAATCCTTGTTCTTGTACTTCAAACATTTGAACGATATTCAGTCTGTACTCTACATTTCATTATTCTATATTTCTGATTAACTAATTTAATGTGTATGTGACATGCAGGTTGTTATTTACATAAAAAAAAAATTATGTGCTTGTACTACAGCTTCTTACTCAGACTAACTCTTGACTTCCAATTGCTCTGTTTCAGTGTGGGATGATAATGAAAACTCTGCAGGTTCTGAGCTGAAGCTCTGCTGCTGCTGAAGTCTTGCCATTGCTTTGGCTCTCACACAGAGCTCTACCTGAATCTACCTCCTGAGGTTACCCGAGTCGACCCACCTCAAAATACTACCCAATGAGGCACTAGTAAGTCATTTGAGATTGTTTTGGCTTGAGCTGCCTCAACTGCATTTACATATTTTGTATTTCTGTGAAGAATTTGGGAGGAGATTTAAGGCGTCGGTCATCTAAGTAAACTCAACAACATACATGTACTGGTGCACATGAATCTCAGCCTAAAACCATGGGCAACATTCACTAAAAGTGTCATCCCACCACAAATATTTTGAATGATTAAGTAACCCAGACTCGCAGAAGTTTATGTGCATGTGTGTCAGACAGACAAAATGTGATTTAGACAGCGTTTGTCTGAGAATGAACGTGTACCTGGTGTGTGTGCTGTGCTAAATATTGCATAATGGCAGTGTCGCGATGAGTGGCGGGTGAAGTTGAGACTGCGGATCCTTCTAGAGTAACGCTGGCCAGGATGAGGGGCCACCGTAACACACACCACAAGACCTGAGCTCTCAGCCTTCCTGCTGCAGTCTGAGTGTGTATGTATGTGTGTACACATGCAGTCTGGTTTATTTGTCTCTCTCTGTGTGTGTGAGCACGTATGCCTCTCTCACATGCACACGTCTGTCGATCTGCTTCGCCTTTGTCTTATTTTAGGTGTGTGAGGTGATTTCTTTTTCTCTGTATTGTACATTCCACTTATAGGGGAGCATGTAATATGTAACATGCAAAACTGTAATGGGTTAATCATGTGATTCCAGGTCAAATGATCACACAAGTCTCCGTTCCGAACACTTGATCTAAACCTGTCATTAGTTAACCACCGGATCTTAGATCGATCTGCAATCGTTTAATCATTTAATGCATGGATGGAGACCATGAAAGCAAGAGTAGAGTTTCTCAATCCAAACGCCCATGTTAGTGTGTCAGTCACTTGCACCGTCTTTGTGCATGTGTCCTGGTGAGTGTGTTCTTGTGACTGTGTTTAAAATACCAAGACGGACCCAAGAGCAGCCATTTTTATAAAACAGCATTGTTTAAAAATTTCATATAACTTAACTCTAAAGACTATGTAACAAGCGGATGTCTTTAGCATGCATTAGATAAACATGCATAATAATTTTTTTTCTTCATATAAAAAAATCTCACTTTATATTAAGTGTCTTTGTAAAATGCTAACATTTAAATAAATAATTCGATACAATGCATTTATTAAATACATGTTTTTTCATTGTACTTGTATTTAAAAACTGTGCTTTTACTGCTGTAATTAATTTATATAATTACTTGCATCTATAATAGGCTTTAAGCTGGACATCACATGTACAAACAGAAAAACTGGTCTCAGCTTGTCCAAGAAAGTGTTAACAGCAGTACTAATGCTTATATCTATGGACTTTAAAATTCATTCGCTAACCTTTATTCGATTTAAATATCTCAATGTTATTCGTTAGAAAAAAAAAAGCCTTTTAGATATCAAACCGAATATGTGATGGACATCGGATATGCTCATATGCTCTTTGCTTGCTTCTTTGAAGGTATCATGAGTAAAATGGCTCTATATTTAAGAAAGCACATACAAAAGACCTGAACCGGAAGCAATGCGACCTGTTTTACAGAATATGGAAGTTTGTTGTGCATACACTGTTGTTGACCCTTCTCTTACCCCTTAACCCACCCTTAAACCTAACCATACCACAAACATGTTCCTGACCTTGCCTGAATCCCACCTCATTCAGTATGAAAAGTATTTTGCAATACAACATTAGCATAAGTAGTACATTGTACTTAACAATATTTTTGTATGTAAAAATTATGTTAATACAAAACGTAACCATGTTGTTTGTAGTGTGTTTAATGACAGTTACAAATGACCATAAGATGCTGATAATTAGGTGTGTGTGTTGTTCTGGTGAGTAGAGAGAGAGCAGAAGAGAGTGAGAGGGAAGGCACTGAGATTATTGTGTATAGATACTGAAAGGAGATGCGTGTGTGTGTGTCTTATTGGCAAGTGCTCCTTGAAGACAGCTGGAACACTGTGTGCTAGGACTCACTTTTAAAAGGCTGACCTAAATGTTGTTTTGTTTGTGGGTCACACATGGACAGCTTCAAGTGAAGTTTATTGGCTATGGTTTAGTGTCATTGTGATTAATTGATGAGAATTCTATGACCGAATAACGGTTCAGTAATAACAATAACATTAGATATAATAAGAATAGTGACAGACTTCTACAATACCTTTGAACATTACCTATGATCATCTCAGATATAACAGAAATAAAAAGTATTAGTGCATAAAATTCATTTTAATTTAATTTAATTAGTTGTGTGTTTGGATTTCCATGTTTGGTTTTGTTAGTGTAAGTGTTAAACAAGAGCATTGTTGTTATTTTTAAACAGGTTGATGCTATGGCGAGCTATTTGGTATATTGTGCATTCTGTAAGTATTTGTGTATGTGACACAAGTCCAGGTCAATTGTTCAACACTGTCTATCCACTATTATGTAGTCAAGTCTGTGTGAGTGTGTGTAATCAGTATTGGATGGCAAATACTGAGAGAAGAGTGAAGGTGTTAAAGCACACTCGTGTGTGAGAGAGAGGTGTTAAAGCACACTCGCTCTTATAAACGCCTCTCATTCCACAGGGCAACTGCTTAGTAGTTGTCAGTGTGATGGATGGAACAAACATTGTGGCTGAGAATTTAACATAAATTCATGGAATTTACATAAAAAATAAATAAATAAATAATAAGTTCAATTAAATTGTTTGTCTTACCTTAACATTTTGGTCAAATAAGAGTAGTGTAAATGTTACAATATATATTTTTTGAATTATCACTTTTAATTAGTTAATAAAATAAATGTGTATTTTAGCAAATCAACTGAAAATTAGGCATTTCCTAAAAATGTTGATGTTTTTCTTCTTTCTCTTTTTATCTAACCATCCTCTTAATTTTTCTTTGTCACTCTCACGTTTCCAAGAACAGATCTTCTGCCTTTCTCCCTCTATCTCCCTCTGTCACTTTCTCTCTCTGGTGGTGGTAATCTTAACCACTAAAAGGTGCTAACTCCTATTAAGCTGTCAGAGCTCTGTGTGTAAGCCAATCCGCCCAATCACTTATCAGCGGCACTGACAGACTGAAACAGTGTCATCGTGGTAATCGGAGACATTTCAGTTTCAGGCACACGCACACACCTGTACACAAACATACACACACACTGTATGAGAGTAACACTTACTTATTCAAATACACACAAACAAACACTGTCACCCAACATATACAATAACATACAAGACACTTTCATACACATGAACATATGAGTATGTGTGTGTTTTAGTTGTTAGGGCCATGTGTGATGGGCAGGTTATTTTTGAACAGTGGTGTAGAGTAACACAGCAAAGCTGATGTCCAGGTAACCATAGCGCAGATTAGAAAGTGAAATATGAATACATGGTTCATTCCAGCACATCACTCTCAATCTCTACCACACAGGTGATGGTCAGAGAGAACAATCAGAGGAAAATAAGGAGGAGAAGGAGAGAAATTAAGATTAAAAATCTATAAATGGATGTGGTATGTCAGTGCTTTTGGTGCATGGCATCCCTCTATTAAAATTGCTTGTATTCTATCTTAAAATTTAATAAAATCGCTTGCACTAAAATATAACCAACAATGATGATGCTTTTGTAATATTCCCATACTAAATTGTAATTGGTCTTGACTTTTTACAAATTTTGAAAAACTGCTTTTTCGAAAGTGGAGGTCTGTAAAATGTTTTAAAAATATGAAGTCTCTTATGCTCACCAAGGCTCCATTTTTATTTTAATTCACTTATGCAATCCAACATTCCTTGAAGGAGGGAACGGAGGATGTAGTCGCGGTCGACTGTGAATGGGAATCGTGTCAGAGAGCAAATGTTCTTCGAATACTATTGAACGAGCCAAATGGAATTGGCCTGTGTGATTCGCATCTCACACTCCGCCCCTGCAGTCCGGGTATAAATACGGAAGTGAGATGCACGCACTTGTAGCTTTTTTCACTGAGGTGCCGAGCATAACCTGGAGTCAGCGGTGGTGCAGCAGTAGTGGCAAGGGGACTATGTTCTTCGTTCCCTCCTTCAGGGAACGGTGGGTTGCATACGCAGCCAGGACGTTCCCTTTCAGTCGATAATGTCAGACGTAGTTGATGGTGGACTGAATGGGGATAACCTTTGTAAACGCCACTAAAGCTGCCACCTTCCAGTGCCTAGACAAAAGCCTCCTGATGCCCCCACAATTTTAAGGCGGGGAAGGACAGGGCTTAGGCCAGGGAAGTCACTGCTGTTCCTACAAGACCACTGGGAAAGCGTTCCCCGTACATAGGAAGGAAGGGACGCTGCGAAATCCACATCCAACCCGGAGGGAGGTAACGTGGAGAATACACATATGAACTGGACAGAAGACCGGGGAGAACAACATATGGAATGTCACCGGGGTGGCTCCAACCTTTGACAGAGACAGTGACGGCAGAGCAGACTCTGCAGAGGGAAGACACAGGCTCGCCATCAGGGAGCCGTATTGTGGAAGAGAACACATATGGGGTCACCGTAGGGACAGCAACATATGGACCCAGCCTAACACATGTTCTACACTTTCTTACGAGTGGGAGGCCTAACACCAGACGTTACGCATGTCCGATGTCGGAGGGGTGTGGAGGAACAAGGTTCGATTTAAGGGAACTCAACTGGAGTAGAAGGCGCACATATCCAGTCCATAGGAGGGGAATGGCGCAGCAAGCCGACACTTGAACCGGGCTCATGGAGAAACTGGCTTCAGGAGAAGGGAACCCACGGAAGCAGCGGTTCAAACTAGGTGTAGCCAGCCCCCAACTGTAGAATTCGGTCAGCAAAGCAGTAAGCACTCTGTCAATGCCCAGGCAGAACACACACACACATTATAGAGGAGCTCAACACCTAAGAGGACATGAGCATCTCATATTTTTTTACCGAATTGAAGGTAGCCACGTTCAGTGGAACAACTTTGCTTGGATACAGCCTTTCCTCTCTACTGAATCTAACAGATAAGAGCTGGTCTAAGGCTTGGGTTCTATACACGTCTAACCGCTATGAAGCGGACGGACAGAGAAACCCAGAGCTTGGTCTGCCTCCTCCTGGGCAGCACTCGCAGGCTCACCACCTGATCCTATTATGGGAGAGGTAGGAACTTTAGGCATAATCCAGGCTGGGGTCTCAGCTCATGAGAGTAGCCGGCGTGGACTCCAAGCACAATTTGTTGACCCTCTAGTAGAGACCAAGCGAACAGGACAGCGGCAACATCATTTTGAGGGTGGAAGAACAGCTTATTCCACCCAACTTGCAGGAAAGAGAGTACTGAAATGATCGAAAGCTTTCAGGATCTCCTCACAGAGATCAGACTCAATCAACGAATAGGTTCCACTTCTAATGCATAAGCACACTACCTTCTTTTTTTTAGGGGATGCTTGCAGAAGTGATGGTAACTACCACATGTTCCTGTGATAGCCACCTGAACCACCGTGTCCAGTGTAGGATCGGCCCGGGATCTCCAGGGGTCAGAACGCGGGTGCCATCGTGCCCTGTACTTGAAAATGTGTTCAGGGGAAGTCAAGAAGTTTGTCAGAGGGGAGCAAGCTCTGGTTGGGCCAAAAAGGGGCAACTGTCAAGACCTGCTCCACTCCTGACCTGGCACAGTAGGTGCAAGCGACAGGCGCACAAAAGACAGGAGCACAGCTCAACACTACATGTGAAGATCACTGAGCTTCAGGAGCATTTCTGCTCAACACCTGAGTGTGATGAATTTCACTGAGTTTGAGGAGCATTTCTGCTTAACATGTGAGTATGATGAAATCACTGAACTTGAGCAAGCGCCAGGCGACAATGAATCGCAGACGCTTTTTTAGGAGGCTCACTGGGGAACGCATTTCTGCAGAGCCCTGGGGCCAGCTGAGAGCCAGTGTCTGTCCAATGGTGGTCTGCTCAGACAAGCACTCACTTGTCTGCCTTCTAACCAGTCGTTAACACATACAAACCCTTAGAAATTTGTTGCTGTTGAAACAACAGTTGAGAGCTCAAAGCTCGCAATCACTGCTGCACTCGCGCTGTAGAACACCAGCACTGGGAGAGTCTTCCTTAAGAACACTGACACACTCGCTTGTTGTAAACAACAGCACTCTTCAGAGACATCACATATTTACATTTATTCATTTAGCTAATGCTTTTATCCAAAGTGACTTACAATTGCTATATATGTCAGAGGTCACACGCCTCTGGAGCAACTAGGGGTTAAGTGTTACTTTATATCATGCACGCCAATTCCATTTGACTTGTTCAATAGTACTCTAAGAATATTGGCCCTCATTTATCATTCTTGCTCAGGGACACATTGGTGTCTCACAGTGGATTCGAACCCAGAGGTGCGTTCCATTCGACAGGGTCCCTACACAAGTGTTGACTGCTCCCTACTCCCTAAACACGGTATATCAGTTGAAGTGGACTTCACTGACTTCCTGTGAAGTGATGTATCGATGTTCCCTTATTCCCTATGCTGTTTGCAGTGCTCTTCGAACTGAACATATTTGTTCCCTTCGAATTGGAATCTCACTTAGGATGGCGAAAAGCCTGTGAAGTCCACTTCGCAGTCCACTTACGGTCGAATGGAACGCACCCCAGGTCTCTCATACCAAAGGCATGTGTCTTATCCACTGTGCCATCACCATCCTGTATCAATTTGATCAATTTGAACATCAGTTCGATCGGCTCCGAAGTGAAAGGTAACTAGTGCGTGCATCCACTTCTGTATTTATACCCGCGTTGCGGGAGGCGGAGGTGTGATGCGAATCATGCACGCCAATTCCATTTGGCTTGTTCAATGGTACTTGAAGAATATTGGCTCTCATTTATCATTCTTGCGTAGAAATGGGCGTATATGTTGGCGTATTTTTTTTCTTTCTTTTATTTTTATGGTGCCACTGCTTCCAGTCCACTTGTAGTGTTAAGGTCCTTACTCGACTTCGAAAATTTCGCACGTTAAAAAAAAAATACGACCACACTTTGTGTCAATCATGTTTACACACTGCCTGCAAAACTTTCGTCCGTCATAAAACATTTTGGATTGGGTTCGATTTTCTGCTTTTTTCGCATTTGAGAGGTGTTTTGACAATTCAGAGCCAACAAATGACGAGTATGAAAAAATGCATACACAATTTCGGACTCAGTGTGCAAGGACCTTAAGTCTCATGGATCCATTAGGTTGGACTGGCTATGTCCAGTGTGGGCCAGTCATGATTAATGAACCGTTGATAAGTCGTTTAGATTAGGCTTCACACACATTCCCTGTTCTTCACAAGCATCTACTGCATGCACATACAGAGATTGGGCCTCATTCATAAAACACAAGGAGAATTTCTGTGTAAATCATTTGAAAAACAATCTCATGTACATTGTTGCATTATATAATAAAAATGTATCATGATTGATTGATCATGCTTTGTATGAATAATCCCCACTCTCTTTCTCTCCCTTTCAATCTCTCAACCTCAAGAAAACCTTTCTGTTCGCCATATGTTATCATGGCTCCTCCTCTACTCCTCCACCTTCTCCTCTTTCTCCTCCTCCTCTCTCCACAGGTGTGTTTAGGTGGCAGTGCTCATAGGAACAACAACAGTAGTGCAGATGGCCCCAAAGGATCCTGTTCTGAAAAAGTCAAATGTCATCCAGGGATTCTACTTCCTGTGTGGCTGCCACAAAACCCTTCACTGGCAATGCAGGCAATGCGAGCAGTGATCTACTTTTTATGTCTTCTCTACATGTTCCTGGGTGTGTCTATCATTGCTGATCGTTTCATGTCTGCCATCGAGACCATCACTTCACAGGTAAAAAAAACAAAAAAAAAAACAATAAGAAACAATATATATATATATATATATATATATATATATATATATATATATATATATATATATATATAAGATTGTTTGTCTCTTAGAAGTCTCTAATGCTGGACAGTATGATACCAATATGATGGTACGATATGACGGTGTGTGTCATCCTGCAGAGAATTTGATATTCTTTTATTCCACGGTAGATATATTGGCAAATACATTAATGAGTAGATCTGCTTTTAAAGAAGAGGAAAAACTAGGTGATTTAATATATGGTTGAAGTCTTTACTGTTGTAGTTTGTGTCAATCTACTTCAAAACAGAAAGAAAAAAATAGTCAAATGAGATGAAGTGCCTTTTTTTATAAAGTAAACTCACTTGACTATCCAAAAATAGGCAATACTACTTGATTATCAAAATATAAACAATTTACTACATTGTTTCTGATATACTTTTATTGTTTAGAAAAGGACTAAAAAATGAGTGTGAAATAAGATTTTGGTCATTTTAAACAGTTTTTATAAACTTAATGTGTATCTTCTCCCTCAGGAGAAGGAGGTGACTGTGACAGGTGCTAATGGAGAGAAAACGGTAATGACAGTGAGAATCTGGAATGAAACTGTCTCCAACCTCACACTCATGGCTTTGGGTTCATCAGCCCCTGAGATCCTGCTGTCTGTAATAGAGGTACGCACACAACGTCAAAACAAACCAGCAACTTGCATTGCTCAGTGGTTTATCACAAGAAAACGAAGGCCTAGGGTTTTTTTTTCAGTTTAATTATTAAACGACAGACACACACACACACACACACACCTTATCAGTTTAAAGTGATGACTTCAGCCGCTTTTCATCCATGTAAAGACATATCATTTAACTCAGAGTGGTTTAACTCAGTGACAGTCAGTTAAATATTTCAATTGTCAGACATCAGACAGCTCATTTTTACTTCTCTGGCAATTATTCTGGAAATATAAGAAATTATTCTCCAGAAATGACTAATTTGTACGAGAATTCTGTCTCTCCTAAAATCTGAAAAAATATTGTCTTTAAAAAGTCCCTAAATTGTGCATTACTAATTGCTTTTGAAAGTAAAGTATTCGTATTGATAGAATTGTTCTGTACTTTGTATGTGTGTAACAGGTGTGTGGACATGGTTTTGAGTCAGGAGAACTGGGTCCTGGCACTATAGTGGGCAGTGCCGCATTTAACATGTTTGTGATAATCGGAGTGTGCGTGTGGGTTATACCTGATGGAGAGGTGAGGAAGATTAAACACCTCAGAGTCTTCTTCATTACTGCAACCTGGAGCATCTTTGCCTACATCTGGCTCTACCTCATCCTGGCAGTCATAAGCCCTGGCGTTGTACAGGTGTGTAACTGAGAACTTGTTTGCATAATGTGAATGTTAATATTTATGTGGATGTTGTGGCTAATTTGATTAACTTTGTGTGTGTGTGTGGGTGGGTGTGAGGTCTGGGAGGCTCTGGTCACTCTGTTCTTCTTCCCTGTGTGTGTCTTAATGGCGTGGATCGCTGACCGGCGCCTGCTCTTTTACAAGTATTTGCACAAACGATACCGTGCTGATAAACGTCATGGTATCATTGTTGAGATGGAGGGTGAGCTAGCACCCAGAGGCATTGATGCCATCATGGCAGACAAATATCAAAACAGCACCACCATCAATATGGAGAAAAACAAAGAACCCGAAAAGGAGAGAGAGGAGGTGAGAGAGCAAAACAAAACAGATTCTATGGTCAAATATCTTTGTATATTGATTGCAAATTTGTATTTTTGTCTTTTTTTCCTCTTCCTCACATACACTTCTGTTCAAAACTTTGGTCTGTTTGGTCAAGATTATGTTTTTCTGGAATACATAAATACTGTCAGCAAGGACACATTAAATAGAATTCAATAAATTGACAAATAAAACATTTCAAACATTATAGTAAAGACATTTATAATGCTACAAAAGATTTTAATTTCATATAAATTACTTCATTTAAATATTTGTATAATATTTTTCAAATATTTGTCTCTTTTTTAACTTTCTATTTATCAATGAATCCTGAAAAAAAGAGTAAAACCGTTTCCACAAAAATATTGAACAACATTGATATGCTTATTGAGCAGCAAATCAGCATATTAAAATGATTTCTGAAGGATCATGTGACACTGAAGACAAGTAATGATGCTTAAAATTCAGATTTACAATCACATAAATACATATAGTAAATTAGAAAACAATTATTACAAGTCAAACTATACCAATATACCTTTTTTAGGTAACTGACTTTAAAAAGGTATGAGGAAATTAGATGACTTACTTTTGAGACTAGTCTAAGGAGTTTATACAAATGGCCACTGATTGCCCTACCAGAGCTTTTTACGATATTGATCGACTGAATATCATCCCTTAAATACTGTATAAAGATGTTGAACATTGAAATGAAAGATTATTGGATGTTACTAAGACTGTCTATGGTTGTAGGTGATCCGAATGCTGAAGGAACTGAGAGAGAAGCATCCGGACAAAGACCTGGATCAGTTGATTGAGATGGCCAACTATGCCACCATGCAGAAACAGCATAAGAGCCGGGCCTTTTACCGCGTACAGGCAACACGCATGATGATTGGTGCTGGGAACGTACTGAAGAAACATGCCGCAGCCGAACAGGCAAAGAGAGCTGCTGGAGATTCGACTGAGTGTGACCTGGCCACCTGTTCTCAGATAGCTTTTGAGCAGGCACAGTATCAGTGCAGTGAGAACTGTGGGAACATGAGTCTATGGGTCTGTTTACAGGGGGGAACCGGCACCAGAACCTTCCACGTCGATTACAGGACAGAGAATGGGTCAGCCAGTTCTGGGACAGATTATGAGTATTGTGAGGGAACGATCGTATTTCAGCCCGGAGAGACACGCAAGGAAATAAAGGTGAGAAAGTGGTGTCTGATCTATGAACAAAAAAAGAATCATTTACTAAGTAAGTAATTCAATAACAAAAATCAGTTAAATGATTATTTTTCTCATCTGTAATTTTGGATACATTTTGTGTGTCCTTGTTAAATAAAAGGAATGACATGTGTAATTGACCTATAGCTAAGCCACGCCCTCAAACGTGATGAGCCAATCACAGTGCGCAGCTAACCCAATACACTCGGAATTTCTCTGCTTCCATGTCCATTGAAATGCATTGCAGTTAGTCCGTTTTCATTGTTTTTTTTGTTGTCATTTTAAGTTTAAAATGGTCAAACGTTGTGCATGGGGTACATGCAACTCTGACACTTGGTTCCCGAGAGGTTGGGCGATGGTGTGTATTTCTTTTACCCTGTCCCAAGCCACATCTCAACCAAGATAAGTGTCTGCTCTGGATTAAGTTATGCGATTAAGTTATGTGGTAGACTACAACTCCAACTAAAATTAACGTGGATAAATTAAACAAGGATGTCTACATCTGATCTAAGTTAAGTCAACAATGTATTTGAGCGTTATCTTTAAAATCTCTAACGGAACGTTAGTCTGAAGTTAGACGTACATTCAAAAAATTAACGTTAGCTTCTAGCTGCCTTGTACATCATGTCACTTAGCTTCATTAACGTATCTGTAAATAACCGAGATAACAAATGTTAACAATGTTGTGCTGAATGATTCATGTAAATACTGCAGCACCAAACAGTGATGGCAACGATATGCGGTTTATCACGTTTACACTGTGACCTGTACATTTTTGCCTGGAACTGAAGCTTGTCATCAACCTTCTTAACAATACAATTATTAATATAACCCTCCAATGCATAGTTAAGGCCCTTTAGGTGACTTCAAGATGATGATATAATCTCTGTCTCCATAAATCACCAATTGCCTTCTGTGAAATGTCTCTTCATAAGAGATTCCTGACTCTTCATAAAAGAATCCTGAAACAAATCACATTTTCCACAAAAATACTAAGCAGAACAACTGTTTTTTATTTTGTTTTTTTATGATATTAACAGGAAATGTTTGTAAGTGATATCAAATCAGAATGATTTGAATGAAGACTGGAATATATTCCTAATTTAAAATATATTCATATAGTAAATTGTTATTTAAAATTGTAATAATATCAATAATATTATAAAAAGTGTATGTATTCGAGTTGAATAGGAGATTTGTCTTTAGATGCATGTATACTTTTTTCAGGTGGGCATTATTGATGATGATGTATTTGAAGAAGACGAACACTTCTTTGTGCGTCTCTCAAACCTGCGAGAGGGAGAGGGTGGGACCAACACCGACGGTGCCCGGCTGGTTGAACTCCTCGTAACCACGGTAACCATTCTGGACGATGACCATGCGGGAGTCTTCGCATTTGGTCAGCGGGAGCTCTGCGTGGGTGAATGTTCAGGTGTGGTGGAGGTGCCTGTGAACCGGACATCAGGTATGCGTGGGACCGTAACAATTCCGTATCACACAGAGGACGGCTCTGCTCGACAGGGTGTTGACTATGAGCACACACAAGGAGAGCTGGAGTTTACAAATGAGCAGACTAGGTAAATGTCCACAGGTTTTAAATTCAAATACCTTGTTATTTTGACTTTACCTACACTGTTTGAGTATTTACTTCTCACATGCACACAAAGCCTGCCACATTCACACAAAGTTTGAATTTATGTAAAAAACTAGGAAATTGTAGTGTTGTCAAATAGTTGTATTTTATTGCTGGTTTCTCAGTAAGCAGTCTGGCAGTAGCACTTAAAAATCTCTAATTATGGGCCATTACAGCCCATTAATGTACTTTACTAATATATGCTATGCCGTTATAATGCATTATTAAGGTATAATAAATGAACATTCAATACTGATCAAAAGTTTGGGGTTGGTAAGATTTTTTTAAATAGTTTAAAATTCAGTAAAACAGTAATATTGTGAAATATTATTACAATTTAAAAGTACTGTTTTTGTACTTTTTTTTGTTTTTGTATCTATGATTTAATTACCTTTTTTAAACACACCATAAGCATTATTAAAGACTTAAGTTGAAATTCTGAAACACTAGTTTAGCTGCAGTTGTGGAGCTAATGTACTGATGATATGATATAACCTCGTATTACATCGCCAGCAGCATTCAAACAACCTCTGTTATTCGTCACTATGCCCTCACTTCTCATTTGAGCCACTTGAGGTCTCTTTCTCCCCAGTACTAACATTTAATGCTGTTTAGTCTATAATCCCTGTCTAGTCCTTTCAGACTCTGAACTTTTGTGTTCACTTCTGGGATGTTCTCTAGTGTGCTGTGTATGCTTCCAGACTGAATCTGTTATGCTAATACTGGATTCTGAGCAGAAAATGTTTTTGTGGGGGTTTTTTGTGTCAAAAATATTTTTTAACTGACTTATGCTGGGCTAGAAGGTTTAAGGTTGACACAAGGTGATTCCATAGAGCACATCCATAGATCTCTGTATCTAGATCTCATATAGATCTTCAGTACATGAAGTGATATTATAATTCAAATATTATTTTTATTTTGTTATAATACACATAATTATTACATTGTAATATAATAAATATAAATAGTATAAATAAATATAATTTAAATAATGATATTATAAATGTTATTTTATAACATTTGTTATATGCTTAAAGTAGAGCATTTATGATAGGTTGTATTTTGAAAGTACAAGTATTTTGATGAACAATGTGGTTCAAATTCACATTCACAATTTTTTTTTTTGAGCACGTAAATCATGACTTCAAACCATGACTTACAACTTTATAGCATTCCAGGTCATTCACGCCAAACTACCTGAGCGCAAGGAATTGTGGTAGCTCAGATGTAAACAAACCAGCATGGCGGACCTTACAGGGCTTATGCGCATTTGTAATAATTTCTAACGCCAAATGTGCTTACTCCTTGTTTGTTTGTGGGAAACTGAGGAGGAAAAATAGCACATTAGGCAAGATAAGCTTTTATACCTTTTTTATTTTATTTGTATATTTGGAAAATGTATTTGGTATTAATTTATCCTTGCTCTCAATGAACTGAAAACTAGCCAACGTTATTGTCCTAAAGTGTATTCTCACCGTGTGTACCGCCTGCAGAAACACTGCATCCGTAGGGGCTGTCATTGTTGTTTTGTATGGTTTTGCAGGCTATGTGACGTCAGATCTCGGAAATGGGAGTACATACTGTAGATCTAGTACGAGTTCATGGGTGGGAAGTCACAGGTTTGACTGCCGTTACAGTGCACTTGCACGGGTATAACGTTGGAAAAACACGGGTTACAGGTTGCCTGGAACGCGGCATTAGAATCCACTTTTGACAGGTTTTTATTCATTCATGTGAATGTGAAATCTGATGAGGTTGGAATCTGTGCTGTCTGTAGTGAAGCTTCAGTGAGTACATGGCAAAGACCAAAATTATGCCGCATACACACACTGAATAAATGTACCTTTTATTGTTAAAAAAAAATAATATAAATCTTAAACCCTCAATGAAGCAGTGGTTTGTGGAGAGGGGAGCATGTACACAACCGAAAGCTTGTCTCAGTTCATCTGTGTGTGGGTTAATTATTTATGCACTGTGTGTTAAAGTATTCATGTAGGCCCAACTCTGATGTGATTTAAATGCTGAGGTCTCCTTTAATATTTCAGAGGTAAAACCAAGAGGAAATGATTATTTGACCTTTGCTCTTTGTGTGCGTGTATCCACAGTAAGACACTACAGGTGCGCATCATTAACATGCAGGAATATGAGAAGCGAGAAAATTTCTACATTGTACTTGAAGAACCCAAATGGCTCAAGAGAGGCATCTCAGGTCTGTGTGTGTACCTATTCTTATTAATCATCACACATGTTATATTATTTTCAAATTTTCTCATTGTGGGAGATTTCTGTGAATGCTTGCTAATAGCCTCAATAGCCTCCTATTCGCCTCTCAGACACACACATTTCTATGACCAGTGTCCAGTTTCAGATCAATAACAACAGCACAACAGGGGACAAACTAGATATGCGTCACTCATAGTAACTAGATCCAACTCACCTACGCACACATTTTAGCCTCACGCTTGTGTGTGTGTAAGTACGTAATATAAGCCGATGTGTGCAAATAAAAAAAATGTTTTTACTGTATTTTTCATTTTCAAAAGAAATTACTTTGAAAAAACATTTTTAAAAAACTAGTGTAAAATGGTAGTATAGAGTGATTGATTGGAAGGTTTATTGATTGATTCGAACAATCAGTCAAACAATAAATCAATCAATCATTTAATTAATCACTCAGTCAATTATTCATTCATTCATTCTCTACTCACATGCTGCAAGTAGATTTGCTGTTGAATCAGGGTAAGATGATTTTACAAACTCTTTCTACATATATTGTGCAATATTTATGCAATTTTGTATGTAAAGAATTGTTCCACCTCACATCTTAGCATTCAGTATTCATCCTTTGCTCTCCTGCTCATTTTCCCCAGCCACTCCTGGTCCAGAACTGGAGGATGCCAGGCGTATAGCAGAGAAGGGGAAGCCTATTCTAGGAGAACACAGCAGGCTAGAGGTCATTATAGAGGAGAGCATAGCTTTCAAGGTATACATCATATGCATGCATGCATTGACAAACACATAAAACTATGCAGAATGTATTCTGTCACATCCAGGCAGAAACTGTATAAGCTGTGATTCCTTCACTCTCATATAGGTCCGACAGGGAATGGTTCCTAATGGAGTTTTAGATGCGGTAGTAGACCACTTGCCTCAGTGTGAAGTGTGTGTTCGGATTGCCCTTAACTTCAACCTTTAAACACTCTCTGACTGAATTAATCCAATCTAAATGCATGAAGATTGTGATGCAATTAAATAAAATTTTTCTCAACCTCAACTCTTTCTGTTTTAATCTGTATGTTTGCTAATTGAAAGCTTTAAAACTAGATTAAGCCTAAAGCTGTATACACAGCCTTTCATGATTTATCAATGAAACAAAATGTTAATTTGGCTGAGAAAGTGTAACGGAAGTCAGCTAGTAAAGAGCTATGCAGGTAAACCTCACTTCGCTGGCCTCAAGAGGGACTAGCTAACAAGGGCGCCACCCAGCAAACACAGAACGTTCCCCTAACGTTCCCAAATGGTCCCATGAGGTTATTTTTTTGGGAACCAAACAAGAAAGTTATAGGAACGTTCCATGTAGGAATATTTTTAGGTTCCATTTTTATAACGTAAGGAGAATGTTCCGGGAACGTTCCTTAACCTTAAAGGAAAGTTCTAGGAGTGTTCTGGGAACCAAAAACTAACGTTTTGGGAACGTTCCCAGAACCTATGTTTACTGGGTAAAGACCATCGCCTATTGTCGTCGCTCAAGGTTGACGAAGTGAAGTCCCTCCTCGGTCCATGGCTCTGGCGGCACCACCCTAAGGACGGCCTAGGGGTGTGGACGGTTTACCTCCACAGCTCTTTACTTGCTGGCCTCCGTTACACAAGAACAGTCCTTTTAGCAAATGAATCAGGAATACATTCAATATTACAAACAGGAATTAAAAAAAAACTGAAGTCTGATTGATTGCTGTTTAACGGATGTGTTTCTCAATCACTAAGCTCTACTATGGTGTGCATTTGTGTTTAGAACACAGTAGACCGCCTTTTGAAGGATACCAATCTTGCCGAAGTAATTGGCACTCACTCCTGGAGGGAGCAGTTCATTGAGGCTGTAACAGTCAGTGCAGGTAAAATCAAATCATTTGTGTGTTTGTATGTATATGAAATACAATGTCTTTGTGTGTACAAAAATATCACAAGAGATTCTTTCAGGTGATGATAATGATTTATTCCGACCTTTTTTCTTTTTCTCAGGAGAAGGTGATGAGGAAGGAGGGGAGCCTCAGCAGCCTTCGCGCTGTGATTATTTCATGCACGCGGTTACAGTGTTCTGGAAGATTCTGTTTGCGTTTGTTCCACCCACAGAGTATGGGAACGGCTGGACCTGCTTCATTGTGTGCATTGTGGTCATAGGGATGCTAACTGCTGTCATTGGAGATTTGGCATCTCATTTCGGATGTACAGTGGGCCTCCGTGACACTGTCACTGCTGTAGTATTTGTCGCCTTAGGAACCTCAATACCAGGTAAATATGTATGGTAGACTGTATGAAATAAAGGCTACATTCACACTGACAGTTTTTTGGGATTGACAACCGCTTTTACTTACAGGTGTGAGTCTCAATGTCCCGTTTACACAGAAACTTTCAGTAGTAGTCTATATGGACGTGCAACGGGAGTCAAGCCTGTATTCTCTTACCATTAACCATAGCGACACACTGATATTATGGCAATGTCCATTAAGCTGAAAAGTTTTATCACTTTTGAGACGACAAGTCTAATCAAGCCACAGGGTTAAATCTGTCAAATCTTCATCAACTGACTGCAGCTTTAATATCTGGGTGTAGAGTCACTCATAGAATATAAAACTGAGCCTTCAGATTACACACAGCTCATATCTCCGTCGCTGTAAGTTACTTGTAAGTAAGTGTTTTTAAGAGGTTTTTGATGGAGAGAAGGGTGGATGCTTGACAGATGTCTTGAGGAAGAGCATGCCACAATGCTAATAGACCCATGCTAAGAGTCCCATGGTTACCAGACTATTGAAAATGCCAAATTTGATACAGCCCCACCTAAGATATTTTTCACCAGCCGCCACTGCGGTACAATGCACTGAAATGGAAACATTTATGTTAAAAATTGTACGTGGTCCCTTTTATAAATAAAAATGTATTAATTAATTTTCAAAAAAGGACTGACAACTGTATTTTTTTGCTGTGTGAATGAAAATCATTTTACCAAGCAGGCATTTCTCACCTCCATTTCTTCCTTTTTTAGATACATTTGCAAGCAAGGTCGCTGCTTAACAGGATCAGTACGCAGATGCTTCAGTTGGAAATGTAACCGGTAGCAACGCCGTTAATGTTTTTCTTGGGATTGGCGTGGCTTGGTCCATTTCAGCCATTTACTGGGAGGTCAAAGGTCAGGTGTTTTATGTAGACCCTGGTTCGCTTGCGTTCTCTGTTACACTCTTCACCACTCTTCGCCTTCATCAACATTGCTGTCCTGATGTTAAGGCGGCGGAAATCGTGGGCGGAGAGCTAGGTGGGCCCAAAGTGCTAAAAGTTCTGACTTCAGCGTTGTTCATCGGTTTGTGGCTTCTCTACATCACATTCTCCAGCCTAGAGGCCTACTGTCACATCACTGGCTTCTGAGGACAGAGAACACATAAAAAACTCAATAAACAAGCATTCAAATTAAATGAGTTTTTTAAAACTGTGAGAGAAATGTACGAAGTACTGTCTATTCCATGGTAATAAGTACATGAAGTAGGTATAGGTTTGCAATTTCTGTATAAACAAACATACCTAAAATAAGAGAGTGAGTGAGATAGAGAGAACAAGATATGACAGCACAGCTATCAGGGGCATCTCTAACTGTTGTTCAGCTTTGGTTTCAAAGCACATTAGAGGTATTATGAACTTTTGACACCACCAGACCCTCAACGAAATGGAGGACATTAACACTGCAAGATGTAGCACTTTTATGACAGAACTGTGATGTGATTTATATGCTGACTCATGACAGTAATTGATGCACCTGTGAAGAGATGCTAGGCCTCTCTCTGAGAGAAGCCACATATGACTCTTAATAGAAATTATCACACACAAAAAAACTTTGACAAGTGAAACTGAACAACTTCGGCTAGTTTCATTATTATGGGAGGTACCTTGTGAATTTGGTCAAGGAAATAATGTATGTGACAATAATAATCAGAATTCACATTCATATATTTACAAACACTGAGGAGTCTATGTCATATGTCTCTTCATGAATTCACTCACATGTATATTTTCAGTATTTAAATTTAAGAAAAATCCTTAATAAATTGAAATGGTTGTTTTATTGTGTTCTGTATTCTAACTGGAACATGCTGCTTTCAGAAATTAAAAGTCGAATTACTGTTATTTTATTCATTAAACACCAACAGATTGCACTACGCCTAATTAATTATAATCTTGTAAATGCTTTGGTTGCTTATAGAATCCATACAGACAGAGAGGTGATATCACAATGAGATAAAGGACATATTAGAATTATGAATGTTAATTTAAAACAATGTCCAGCATTTGAATAATAGTGGTACTATATGCAAATTAACTATAAACTATTTTGAGTGTCCCTTACACTGTTGGCTTATTAAAAACAAACATGCTAATATTTTGCTTTGCTGAATTTGGCAACCCAACCATGCACTCTTGGTAGATTTGTTTATAAATAAGTTATTAGTTACATCAACTATTCTGTCTTCTTAACGAATCGGTTGAGTAAAAGATTCAATGACTTAAAGATACAACTTAAGCAGGAATGATCGCTTGAATTATGAATGAATCGTTTTAGTGAACATATTTAAACTACTGGAATGAATGAAAATCCCCGCCAGTAAAAACAACCAGGAAACGCGCCTGTAGTTTGAGTTACATCAGTGAGAGCCAATCATGTTCAAGTATTAAAGACACCGCCCCTTCTTGGAAAGAGAAGTCGTCAAGGCCGCGCTCAGCCGGTGAGGGGTGACGCTTCCGGGCCAAGAGCGCGAGTCAGGAGCATGAGATAAGAGAATTGGTGAGGAATCTGTTTAAGATTTGCATGCTCACGTTGTTTATTTGGTTAGATTAATTCGATTTGTATCGACTTTGTACTTGTAGTAATCATTAGCTGGTTTCTCCTGTCGACCAAGGTTTGGTTGAGCGCCTTTCATCAACCGGAAGAAGAAGCGTCCACGCGCCCTCACACGACGGAACCGAGGACGTCGAGTCACACAGTAAGTCCGCGTGCTGTAGATGGTGTTGTTTATTTGGTATTATTTCAAAGGCCATTCTCTTCACATGCGTTTATATATTTTGTACGAGACGTCGTGGTTTAAATGTTGCTGCCAGCTGGTGGATCTTTTTGATTCGGTAGGTGTATCGTTTAATTCAAAAATGTGCCAAACAAAGAGCGGCCTGCGTTTCTGGCGCACTTATTATTGGCGTTAATCTTTCTAATTGGCTAACAATCAAACCACTTGCTACATTCTCAAATGTATTATGCTTCTAAGCTCTTAACGTTATATTATTGTCTGTTTGATTTGGGCTGTTTGAGTCTTGTTAATTCCAATATCATGTTGATAAACATGATTGAGCGGTCTATCGTGGCTGCAACGTTAGTTCATTAACGTTATGTGACTGGTGTTACAGAGCGACGAAAACGAAACCAAAAACAAATTCATACGTTTAAATCGTGTAGCAACAAAGCTCTAACAGCAGCACTCAAATATTCACTTTTAACGAATTTAGGTGCATCCACGTGATACTGGAACAGCTGACCGCGAGTTGCTATGTTTTTAACAAATGCATAACTGAAACGTTACTACTTCTAGACCAACGCACTTGCATGCGCACTGGTTGATCAATGTATTGTGCACTAGAACCTGATTTTTTATACTAGAAGAGAGTTAGAGGTTTTCAACCTTTACAGAACCAGAGATTTGTAGTGTGTAGCGAAATGTGTTGAAACTATTTACCACAATCCTTGGAACGCTGCTACTTTACCACATTATATAATGCTTAATGGAAAAATTCTGCCAAAATTGAAAATCGTCATTCCAAACTTCCATGACTTCCTGTTTTGACTTTTGTTGTATTTAGGAAAAATTAAATAAAACATTATACATTGGTTGTCCCGCAGAAGAAAGTCATACAGATTTTGAACTAGTATGAAGGCGAGTAAATTTATTATTGTTATGGTGTTCTGTCCCTTTAACAGAATGAGTTCAATATTTGATTGTTATAAATGTGGTGTTCTATGTTTTATATAGTCTCCACAGATTTTGAGTACCATCAGAGATACCCAGTGGTCCATGAACCCTTGGTTGAAAAGATTCATTTGACTGTCAGTGAATTTGGGGAATTCAATTTTGACTGTCACAAATAGGCATCAATTAATTTCTTTACTTTGTCAATACTACAGGTGCAAGATGTCTGCACTCATCTCGAAGTTCCTCTTCTGTGCCATTCTCAACTGTAAGGTCTATGTAGGTGACCTTGGTAATGGTGCAGCCAAAGGTGAGCTGGAACGGGCCTTCAGTTACTACGGACCATTGCGGAGTGTATGGGTTCGCCCGGAACCCTCCAGGTTTCGCCTTCGTAGAGTATGAGGATGCCAGAGATGCAGAGGATGCCGTAAAGGGGATGGATGGAAAGTGAGTCAACTTGAGTTCTACCTGCCTACATTTGCCATGATGCTACTGCTGCACATTTAACCCCCTGACCTCTTCAGGGAGCTCAGACCCGCAGGGTGAGTGTCGGCGGTTTCACTGTTTTCTTTCCGCTCACAAAGGCCCCAACTTTTGTGGCATTTTCCTAGATGCAGATTTGTTGTAGCCTGTTTAATTTCTGAACTTTATCTGCATCTAGGTGAAATGTATGGCTCAGAAATAAAAAGGCTAACGGGGAGTCTGAGGATGTCCCAACAGTTGGATCACATATGTATACACCTTTGTTTGACATAGGGAAACAAATAACCGTCTGATCTATAATATCCCAGGTGCTTTGTGGAGCCCGTGTCAGAGTTGAGCTGTCTACTGGTATGTCAAGAAAGTCCCGTTAGTGGCCGTCCCAGCCGCAGGCAATTCTGACCTCCAACGACCGCTGTTACCAGTGTGGGGAGAGTGGTCATTATGCCTATGACTGTTATCGTTTCAGCAAGAGGCGAACCCGACGCAGCAGGTATATGAATAAACGTTTTATTTTTATTGCATTTCTCACTTGAGCCTGTTGTTAAACTTTCATATTGTTTTTAGATTCACATCTCGCTCTCGGTCCAGATCTTCGAGGCCGCCGCTACCGCTCTCAGGAGCCGTAGTAATGAAAGGTAAGACGGCGTACTGTTACAGATGTTATTATTTATTAATTGTCAATATGCATCAGTCTGATTTCATGCCCTCCCTTTCTCTCAGAAAGTACCGTTCACCTTCATACTCAAAAACGCAGAAGCAGGTAAGCTTTGGTATCTTTTCACAGTCTTGTTTCTAAAAACTCTTAATTGCAATAACTCTACTTAAAACATTGATTTGCCCATTTCCACAGCACTGTTGAAAAGGCAATCTTTTTATTGGAAGTTTTGATTTTCTGAAAGTCCCCTTATTATTTTATTCCACAACTCAATTTTGATCACCAAAATTACATTTAAAGCGTTTAAAAACGTCATTTAAATGCGTTGCCACTGAAACTGCATTAACGCACCAGTGGGGCTTGAACAGTCTTAGTTAAACAGGTTGGTGTGTATGGTTGGGTTGTGAAGAGAATGGGAGATTGTGGTTAGGTCTCAGCAGCAGGAGGAATGTAGAGGTCAGTAAGCTGGGCTGAGTTGAGTGGGGAAGGGGGGGGTGACTCTGGGATGCCAGGGTCTCTGTCAAGTCCTCTAGAGGTGTCGTGGGTGAGTCGACGAACGCTGAGGATGGAAGGTGCACACTTGACCATATAGATGTCCCCTACTCGGCTCAATCCAGATGGTTGTGGTGCTGGTCCACTGGGGAGACCACACTGCAGTTGCAGCCGTCGTGTGTGCTGACGCGAAACTGCGTCAGCCGTCGTGTGTGCTGAAGTAAACTGCAGCCGTTAACGCCGGATAGAAGGGGAGTCACACCACCATATGGAAAGATGCGTAAATAGATGAGAGTTGGATAGTTTACTGTAATGCTACGTCTTAGTTTGTGCTTATCTTGGTGAAAACCTAGTACAAATCAGCATGAAGTTAACATCTACTCTTGTGTAATGGAAATAAGTTCTATGAATATGCAAATTAGCCCCGTTCCCACTTGCACACACCAGCTTAGAGATCCATTCTGATGATCACATGTTGGCTGGATTGGTTACAAAAGTAGTAGGGCTGCAATATTATTTGAATTTTAATCATGATTTTGACTTCCTACGATAGAATTGGCGTGATCAAGTGATATTTAAAATGTATGAATCTGTTCACAGAACGCTCGTATCAACGGCTTTTTTTTTTTTTTTTTTTTTCTAAGCCAATCTAGCACTGTGTCTGATCACGTGCCTCCATGAGTTCGCAGTGCGCGAGATAGGCAAAGTGTGTCTGTGCGCAAGTGACCGAGTGTCTAAGAGATGCCGAGTGTGTGCAACAAATAATTGTGATAGTTAATCATGATCTCAATATTGATCAAGATAATTGTGATTTTATATTTTGGCCCAAATCATGCAACCCTACAAGGTAGTTTAACAATTTTTGTTGCATGGTTTTTTTTTTTTTCACAGCATTTAAGGAGAATACTTTGCAATGGTGTTGACTTTTGCTCTATGACAAAGCATGTGCAAATTCATATTAAAAACACAACTTAGACAAACATCATTTAAACGCTTGATTTTAACACAGGTGGACTTTTGTCATTGATCTTTGGGCTTTTGATTTTTCATAAACTTCACCTCTTTGTTTTAGGTCAGGCTCCCCAGCTCCGCTCCAGATCTAGAACCCCTGTGCGGCGCTCGCGTTCACCTGTACGCACATCAAAAAGCCCTGTCCGGAGGTCCAGATCCAGAACGCCTGTCCGGAGAGACAGGTACTGCATGCACAATTTACACATGCTAATTTAATTCAGTTTCAGATGTATATGTGTTGTACATTCCATCTCTGGTTTATATCTTATTTGTTTCCTTTAAAGTCGCTTCCCGCTCACGATCTGGCTCTCAGACAGAGGGAACGTAGTGTGTCCAGATCTCGTTCCGGTCTCGTTCGGTCAGTCACAAGAAAGATGGGTAAGTGCTGCCAATTTACTCATTAGCACATTTCAGTTGGGTCATTTAAGGTAGAAAATGTGTAGATGCTGACTGTGTGTGCGTGTTCTTAGTCATTCCAGGTCTGCCAGCCCAAGGAGAAGTACAACACCGGGTGCTGACTGATCTGAATACCGATGCTTCACCCTATTTCCCACCTTTGCCTCAGGGCTTAAATACATTTTATCTTCCCCATGATTTCAAATCTGGTTCTACTGTAGCTACAAAGCTTTTATTTTTTTATTTTTCCTCCCCACAGTTCAGTGATAAAGCTTCTCCACCTTGTAAAAACATCACTATCATCTCAAGCAGCTCATGAATATTTTCTCTCCCCTTTTTCATAATGCCCTTTATTCTAAACATTTTTTAAGAGCTCCATTGTTTTAATTTCAGTGTTGAGCCAGTGTCCTGTGATTTGTGGGTAAGGTGGTGAGTGAGCTATGTTGTGATTTAGTCAGTGTATTATATGAATTGAAAAGTACGCTGTGATTTGTTTGTTGTAGAAGGGTTTTTTTTTTCATTGAAAATGGCAACAATCTTTTTAATAAAGTAAAGCTTTACAAACCTAATGATTTCAGTGCTTTTTTTCAACTGTTAATTACATAACAAAGACATGTATTCACATACAGATAATCTAAATAATTCAGGCCTTCTAGTACAAGACAGCACCCAACAGTACTACTTTTCTTGCATATCTCATAAAATATATGTTATTTATTTTTAAATCATAAAGGGGTTCCAAGCACTCATCAAAAGCCTTAGTCCCTGCTTTTAATAATATATGTAATTGATTCATTTTAAGATTCACACAAGTAATGTTTTTTAGGGCACGTTTAAAGCTACTTGCCCTGATTGAGTAAGGTGTTACGGCCCTTCGGCCTGTTTCTGGTCGCTCTCCCTCTCAGCCCTAATTGTTGCACCTGGGAAGCTGGTTTTTAAATATGAGCTCTTCAGCTGCATTGCTCTCTCTTCCTTCTCTAGTATAGGGGTTAAAGGTTTGAATGCTGTTGTCCTGTCTGGGTCAGCGCATCGCTTCAAGATGCTAGGATTTCACACAGATGCATATTTAAGTCTTTTATTTTTACATTCGAACACTTGCACCCACACTACACTACTGCATAACTGACACTCACACCCCATTGTTAGTTCTGTTTTAAATTTGTGTTAGGTTCACAATAGACTTATGATTTGCATCATTTGTCTGTGTAAACCGGGCCATAGACAAATGTATTCTCCTCTCTTAATTTAACGATCACTAGGACATAAATTTAATTTAAAAAATGTTTTCAAGAGTAATAGTAATGTTGATTATTTTATATATCATAGTCTGCTCTAACACTTCTGAAATTAAGATCTCTTCACACTCCTATACCCAATGAAATCATTTTTTATTCAACTCTAATCTTTAAGGGAAATGGGGTATACTGTTTTAAATTAAAAATGGCACATTTTTAACCATGTTTTTTAATCATTTGTTTTATTATACGTTGCTGCTGTTTACTGTTCACTTGCCTTCAGTAATTGTTTTAGGTCTTAGCCTGGTATTAGTTTTTGCTGCTGTCAAAATTGTTTGAGAATTTTGAATTTCTGCTGTTATATACAGTTTTGTTATTGTAATAACCTCATTTAGAGCACAAATAATTAACTTATATTACTGCAAATTAAAAACAAATTAGAATGCATTGGAGTCATTACATGAATGAATTGTATCTGTCCTGGAGGTTTGATTTTGTTTTGTGTGTGTGTTTGCAATGCTCAAACATAAAGCTGTTTAGTCATATTTTGGTTTCACTCCCTGAGTCAAAGCAGTTTATCATATCAAATTGTAAAACCATTTGTAGTATTGTAGTACTAGGAAAAATACAAAGATCAATATTTTAGGCAAACTGAAACTAAACATTTAAAAGTGGACAGAACCATAGGTAAATTCGCACAGACCAAATATTTTTGTAGTTAAAGTTGAATATCCTTTAGTTTGAAGTATAGGCTGCCTCTGAAACTATGGATTTTTAATGACTACAAAAATGTGTGCAGTGTGTCTGGACTGTACTAACATATATAATCAGGTTTGTTGTTGTTGTTGTTGTTTTAACTACAATATTATAACATAGCTGAACACACTCCTAAAGAGTTGGAGATGGTAGTGGACTTCAGGAGGAACACCCCAGTCTTTCCCTCCCTTATTATCATGAACAGCACAGTGGCATTCAGGTTCCTGGGCACCACCATCTCTCTGGACCTGAAGTGGGACACTTTAACTCTATTGTGAAAAAGGCCCAGCAGAGGTTAGCTACTTCCTTCACCAGTTGAAGAAGTTCAATCTGCCTCAGGAGCTGCTGACACAGTTCTATCTCAGCTGTAATTCAAGTCTGTACTGATGCATTTCTAAGAACTGTCTGGTTTGGGTTAGCTTCCAAATTCGGACATTATCAGAATACAACAGATAAGTCCGAGTCCGGACTGCTGAACAGCATTGTTGGTACTCCCCTGCCCACCCCCTTAAGGACCTGTACTGTTTCAGAGTGAGGAGAGCAGCTAAAATCATCACAGACTCCTCTCACCCTGGCACAACCTTCAACAGTTTGCAACTGGTGCCTTCCTGCTGCTGGCGTCTCAGCATTAGAACATTCTAGGCCAGGGCAGGGGTGGTTTCTTCATAAGGGCGATTGGCGACGCACCACCACCAAAGTGTGAATCACATTCACAATCTCATTCAATCAGAGTTACGTTAGCCGTCACTGTTCTAGAGACACAGAAAAAGCTTCTTCCCACAGACTGACCCTACCTAAATTCCTTCCAGAGGCAAATCGTAGTGCAATACTGTTTAATGCAATATCTTGTTAGTTCACTAGCTTTTATTAATTATCCATAATACTGTTAACTGTAAATATGTTAATATTGTAAATATTCCTATTTACTTTTCTTTATTCCTGAATTTTTTTGCATTATGTGTCTTGTTGTTTGTGTGCTCTGGAAGTTTCATTTAAGAGCATCATATTTGTGTGAGCAAGCACATTGGCAATAAAGCAATTTTCATTCAAACGTCATTTTGGTGCACCAAAGTACGCAGACTTAAATGTTGTCTAGATAGGCAGCTAGGGAGGTTCGAAGAGCAACCTTTCCCAAAAAATTCCTTTTCCTCTCGGTTTTCTCCTTCTGCGGGTTGCCGTATAGCTCCGGCAGTGGTATGTTCCATTTTAAAACATTTCAGTTGAGACAACATGGCTGCTGCGGCTGGCCATTATTACGGTGACGGAGGCAGAGCAACAAAAAGACAGAAAACCGACGGCGACGGAATGGCCACTGTAACAGTTACTTTCGTTTAATTCACGTTATTGCATTCTGTTAGCTTTGTGGTGCTAGATATGCAATTTTTTTCTCGAAACGATTTTTTCCTCGCCTGACAATACGTGATGCTAAAAGGCTAGCTTGTAGCTAACACCAGTTTGTTAGTTGTTTAGTTATGAGAAATAATGATGCGATTGTGGATGATTTAAGCATTACATACAAGATGATATTCTATATATATAACATGACGTCTCGCATCATCTAATACAACTAATTGGTCCCCGTGGTTCGGCTAGGATTTCTTTCATTAATAAGCATTCATTGTTCTGGTCCGTCTTATCACCCTCTGATAAACCATTCACACTGCTTGTTACCAGACTTATTTTCATTTAGCCAACAATGGAAAATATAATAATATAATATAAATAACGTTTGCGTTAACGTTATCTTGAATGCTGGTAAATGGATCTTTCATTAGTTTGAACCTTTATTCACTACAGTCTCTTTCAGCACTGATTTTTACCTAGAGGCAAACGTACGTTAGTGAAGCAAATAATTAATATTTTATATTTGCTTCAAGCATTCTAGTTTTCTACTCTTGTTTAATTGAACCCTTTGCTCTTTTCTTTTGTATGTGCAGGAGGGTTACAATGACCCGCACAAGACCTTGCCCTCGCTTGTGGTGCATATAAGGGGGCTTATTGACGGCATTGCCGAGGCTGACCTGGTGGAGGCGCTACAGGAGTTTGGCACTATAAGGTAACGTTCATGGTGAATAAGAAAGAATTGTCACTGTCACAAACAAGTGTGTGATCCAGCTCCCGGAAAGCGTACCTTCCATGGGGGGTAGCCATTGGCTAGCAAGCCATCACCTGGCGTCACTTTGGCCAGCAAATAACTTTACATCTTCATTTGTCCATTTTTTTTTTATTTCTAAAGAAAAACACTACAATGAATACTAGGCTCCACTACCTTTGTATCTGCCGTTATGGCCCAGTCAGAAGACGTTACTGTAGAAAGTAGGCTCGCGATGTGGAGCATAACCATGTGAGACTCTGTTCGGACGGTGAGAGAAATTACCATAGACTGGCAGGAGTAGCTCGCGGAGAAATGAGTGCTTCTAATTTACTTCACTTTTTCTCTGTTGAAGTTCTATAGGTTCGCTGTGTCCATTTCTATTACTGTCTTTAGTCCCTATAATGGTATCCTCAGCCCTTGTGGTTCCCATTCTAGTCCTTTGTTGATACTAGAGCTGTTATGTTACAAAAAAGGATGTTGAGATTAATTTAGAACACCTAGGAAACAAAAATTCCTTTAAACCAGTGGTCTCTCAGTCTTTTTGAAACAAAACATAATATTCAAAGGCCCGTGATATTGGAGAGGTATTTCCTTTGGTATTTCTGCTGTATTTATAAAAGTGCTGCTTTTTCCACAAGGTGGTGTTGATATATTCATGCAATATTTTATTTCTAAAATATTGACTATTTAAAAATTCTATTTAATAGTATTTTTTTATTTTATTTTTTTTAATAAAAAATTATACTTGTTGATGAAAAAAATAATTATATAATTGCTTTATTATTTAATACATTTTTTTGGCATTAATTAATTTTTAAAATATAATTAAATTATTTTAAGTTATCCTGTGACCCCCTTGAAAGTTAAGGCCTCTCGGTTGTGAACTGCTGCTTTGACTAAATACAAAAGAAACTGTACCAATGTCTTGTTTAATCAATAATAGTACACCAAAAAGTGTTTCTAATCCCCTGATGATAATCCATTATTCATGATGGGGGTGGGAGGTTGTTTTTTTTGTGTGTTCTTTCCATCAATTGATTAACAATTTTCCCGAAATGGTGCAAAATGCAAGAGGAATTCAAAGTTGTTATTGTTTGTGTGCCGCATGTGTTTGTCTTTTAGTTATGTTGTGTTGATGCCAAAGAAGCGTCAGGCACTGGTGGAGTTTGAGGATATGGGCGGCTCCGCTAACGCAGTGACTTATGCAAACAATAATCAAATCTACATTGCTGGCCGGCCATCTTACATCAATTACTCAACCAGTCAAAAAATCTCTCGGCTCAGCGACTCTGATGATACAAGGAGCGTCAACAATGTACTACTCCTGCACAATCATGAACCCCATCTGACCCCATTACCACGGTAAGTTGTTTAGATATTGATCATCATGGTTATATTTATGATGGTGTAGCGGAGTAGACTCTACAGTCTGATCTGTGTACTACTGCATTTAAGCTTGTCTTCATTCTTTGTGCCTGTGTTTATTGTCATTTCTTGTCCATAGGATGTTCTGTACACCATCTGTAATAACTGTGGACCTGTGCAAAGGATTGTGATCTTCAGGAAAAATGGAGTTCAAGCCATGATCGAATATCCTTGAACAAAATGCCACTTTAACCTTCACTAATGTGTTTTAAGATTAGAGTATGGGGCTTTTCACTAGAACAAAGATCAAACCCTGTACAAGTATTTTAGGCTGCATGCTCTTATTTAAGATAAATATTGTTCTCCTTGACTCTTGGTCACATTTGACTCAGTCCAGAGTGCGCAAAGAGCTAAAGCCTCTCTCAGACGGAGCTGACATCTATCGGGCTGCTGCACCCTCAAAATTGAGTATGCCAAGGTTCAGTACCCCATAAAATGACATCAAACTCTTTGTGCTGTACAGTGCCTTCTACAGGCCTGGAGTCAATATGGCAAATTAAGTCATTCTGTAATAGGTGCATTTATTATTATTTTTCTTCATTAAAAAGTAAAGTCTAGCAAATATGCTGGTAACGAAATCTTACACATAGTCAAAGGTAGGTTGAAAAGTGGAAAGTCATGACTATTTTGGACTGTTCATTTTAATAAAGACATGGAACACTCATTTCACTGTAAAACGCAAGCAATATTTAGCCAGTCAATCTTTTAAAGTTAGTTTACTGAAAAAATCTATTATATAACACACAAGTACATAAATACAAATAACTAAGCTACAATTTGTCTTAAGTTGTATGCATGTATCTTATAAACGCATATCTGAATTCAGATTTCAGAATGAGCGCTTTGACATTTGCAGGTTTATTTGTAGCACACTCACACTTTTAATGAGCAGGCACAATTCAAAGGATTGTAACAACTAATTACTCCTGTAAAAATTGATTCCTTTATGAAATCTCACTTTTTTTTTGTACAGCCAACCCGTCTAGACGTCTTCAAAAACGATCAGGATACATGGGATTACACCAACCCCAATCTCAGTGGCCAAGGTACTGTAAAGCCGTTGCACTCTGTCTGTGCTGCTCCTTATGTTTTGTGGGGATGGGTGTCTGGGCAGGCCTCCTAAAGTGACGCCCTTGGGAAGTAACTTCACCAGTGGATCTTTTCCCAAGTACATCACTTCAGTGATGCTGCTTCATTCTTGTGTTCCTTCTCTTTAGATTATAATACAAAATATTTACATCATTGTAGCTTGTATAAGACATTCTTACATGGACACGCATTCTTGCACATACGCAAAAAGAACATGCGCCTTTATAAAATAACAACAACAGCACATTCGTGTATTTGATGGAAACACATGCACTAGAAAGCATGATTGTCATCCTGACTGCAGAAGCGCACATTCTTAGCTCATATCTGACTTGCACTAGTTTGTTGCGCATGCCACCTGTCTCATGTTAAAGCACAAGTGTTTTTCATATAGCAATTCCTGAGAAGCAGGCACTCCTTTCACATGTAGTCACTGAGCATGACACTGCATATAGCAAATATTACATGATGGAGATTTGAGTTTTGCTTTGCAATAGAGATGGTGTATTCAGTCCTGCTCCTGGTGGGCCACTCTCCTGAAGAGCTTTAGCACCAACCCCAAATTAAACACTGCTGAACCAGCTAATCAGGGCTTTCAGGAGGACCACTAAAGATTTCCTGGCAGTTGTGTTGGGGCGAGTTCAGTATGTTGGCCCTCCAGGAACAGAATTTCCCTGAACAGGGCTGTAGAGCCAGGCTGCAAATAACAGGTTGATTTGTGAACGTAAAGATTTCACAATGGTCCCGGCAATATTTAATGGATCATTCAGGGAATCAGCTTTACCCAGTTAAGGGTTTTATACTACACTTTTTTTCTCAAGACTAAAGCTTGTTTGTCTTCGTTTATGTATTTGCTCTAATGCAAAATATCCATGTATCAGGTCTCAAAAGGGTAAAATTGCTGAGCATTTTTGCTCCTGAGATGTGATGCGTTAAGCTACTGTGCTTGAACTAGCTGCTGAACACATTTTACATCCAACAAAACATTTCCTTGTACTTAAGTTTCTCTGCAAGACACACTCGCAGCACTTCAGCAGGCCACATGGAACAGCCAAACAGACTCATGGCAACTTTAAACACTTCAGAGTCTGCAGTTTCACTCATATCTGAAGTCGCACAGATACAAAACACTCAAGATATCCTTCCATTCCATTCTCTACAAAGGTGGTGGACATCTCCGAATTAACGACACATTTTAGGGACATGAGTCTAATCTCTTTGGATAACACATTAGGGACTATCACCGAAGGCTTTCACACATCAACACCGACCAAGCGACTGATCAAGCAGCAAACACATGAAGGGAAGTGGTACAGATACACAGAATGACAGAAGAATTACACAGATATTCTCTTCTCGTTCCCTGCCTAATGCCGTCATGTTTCTTGGGTGTTTGGGCTACTTTTGCTCTCGCTTCTCCTCTTTCCTGAGAACATCATGCGAACATGCCGCACTGACATAAGTGACAACACCAGATCAGGATTGCTACAACACAAGTGCCACGGTCAGATATTTGGGTTGGTCAGAGATCGCCATGACATCATGCCAAGCTGACATTGCCATGACCACATACTATCAGACAAATCGTTTGAGATTTATGCAGATCATCATGACAACACGGCAAGTTGACATTACAACCGTGACACAAGTCAAGAGTGCTTCAACACAGCGCGGCGGTCTCGTTGCGCACAGCACTACAAGTTGAGATCGTCACTACTCACCCGGCCAAGAACAGACATTTGTCTTTACATAACGAACAGATGACATCAACTTTACACCGTGACACATCCAAAACCGCATGATCACAGGCCACATGCTCTGACATCAACGTGAGATTGTTGCAAACACATCCTTTCGAACATCTTGCTAACAATAGACAAGACACTATGGGGTGACAATAGCGACAAAACACCGCCGTAACACACGGGAAGGAGCAGCTGCCCACCGATCACACAAACAGATCCTCAGCTCTCCCTCCCCAAGCCCTGTCTCTTTGTGGACTGAAGTGCTTTCTCTTCTCATTTCTTCATCCCTCCTCCTCTTCCTCTCTATGTTAAATCTGTTTTTTTTTTCATTGGGGCACGGCTAACGTGTTCTGATCCCTGTGTTACGCCCCCTGTGTGACGCAGGTGTGGATAAGTCTGATTGCTGATGTGGCGTCTCTTCTAAACTCAACACCGTCTGCTGTCTGCTATCCACCTTTGCGTCTACGGTAAGCACCTATGTGCCTGGAATGCACCAAAAGCACATGCAGTGGACTGGGAGGAATATCCTAAAGAACTGAATGAAAACTAAATCATCAGGAAAAGAGCGACTGGTAAAGAATATCACACTTCCACCATGGTGCCTGCTGCATTTATTTATGTATTCATATAAGTGGGCATGTAGCACATTGCTCATTTAAACTGTTCGCCCTGGATCAGCTAGAACTTTGTTGGTAAGAGATTTTACGCCATTTCTGGCATGGAGGGAAGACCTTGAATAAAACTTTCCTGTGGCCTTTAAAGCCTTAATAAAGAATAATTTCACCCCTCCTCCCTCCCTGGTGGTGGATACATGTAGCTCTAATTTATTATTATTATTATTATTATTATTATTTTGGGACCAAATGGTTGTTTTCCCATTTGACTGACTGACATTTGAGTTGTCTTTAGAAGGTAACATTTCCTGCGGGAGTGAATGTTCCTTATAGGCCTGAAGCGTTTTAAAGTCAGAAAATATTCAATTACAAATTCTCTATTTTGTAAATGCGTGTTATTGTTCTTGAGAATCATGTGTGTGGTGACTGTGATTTCACTAAGTACAACATTAAGTTGATCCAGGAACAACATTCCAGTCAACCAATCAGATTTGAGGGATAAGTTTACAGTTTGTCAAGTTTAGGCTTACAACCAGGTGCTTTTACATACGTGTTTATCTATTATTTCCTCTGTTTTTAGGGATAAATTATGGCTAGAGTTAGGGCAGCATTTTCGAACCAGAATGTTGTTCTGGGTTTAACAAAATGTTGATCCAGAAACGTGTCTTATCTTGGCAAAAACATGGTGACCACTTGTTTTTCACCTTGTATGATTGATTGAATACTATTATTCAAGCTTCTGATGGTGTATGCCAGACTCTCCAATCATTTAGTCTGCTTTAAACCCATTCCCTTAATTACAGTCGATTGAAAACTCGAATTCATATCTGCCTCCGTCCTTTCAACAACCAATGAATGGAAGACCCTGGCCTGTCCCTCTTTTTTTCCTCTCTCAATTGTTTCGTTTACGTGTCATAATACAGAAAAGGTCCTTTAATTTAATTACGACATACTATAACTCTAAAAAGACCTACCACCTTATCATTCGGCAGCATTGTACATTTGTCTAGTCAACTTTACTTTAATGCATTTTTTTCTTAGCTTATTGTATATTTAATTGTGTGCATGATTATAGCTGTTCCAAATGCTCATTTATTTTTCACATGAAATAGTGAAGTCAGATTAAACAGTAAGGAAAACTGGTTGTAAACGGTGTTTAATGTTCACTTCAACTCAACTCCACCCTTTTAGAAAAGCGTTAAACCCTTTCAACACCCTTAAACAGTTTTTGGTATTTTTAAACATTAATTCTGTGTTCATTGAAATCCCTGTCTAAAATGTTGGTAAATATACATCACTGTATTGTTTTGGTAGTCTCTGCTCTCCTTTTATGTGGATTCTTGTATTATGACTGATGTAATGTGGGTGTACTTTAATTGGAGAAAACCAATTATTTTGGTCTCACAGGCAAATATAAAACATATCTAGAACCAGGCTACTTATTGTGCTTGTTTTTCATTCAGTTAATCAATACATTTTTTTAACCCCTTTTCGGAACCTGTGGTTTTACATTTCTGACCCAAGTGAAATTAATAAATGCATATTTAGTTTTTGATTAAAGTAAGATTTAATCCTGTTCTTGTTGTATTTAATTTTATTACTTATCTTAATCTGATTTGTGTATACCTGTCTGTGCAGATACCGATGCAGATGGCAATTGGAACAATACACAAGGTGTGTGTTTGGTTGTGTAAGAGATTTCTTGGATCATGTAAATGGTTGAATTTCTCTTTGAATAACCTGACATTCAAAATCTCCATTATGGTTTTCTTAAGTATTGCAATAATCGTGATTTTTAGTTGTTTTAACACCTAACTCTCACTGCATGTCACTCACTGAACTGCACAGCCCATTTCTTTGTATGTGCTCACAGCAGTTCTGTGATGCTGTATTGTTGTTTTGTCTCTTTTAGACCCCAATGCTAACACAAACAGAGCGACAAAGGCAGCCAGCACTGCTGGGGGATCATCCACCTGAATATGGTCAGTTTGATGCACACATTAACAAATGGCCCAAATAAGAGGCATGGAAATCGTCCCTCTAGCTTTTATAGGTGCTTATTGTGTATTTCATTCTCAGTCTCCCCTCTCTCTAATTATTATACTTTTTTATACATATATAGCTGGTCCTCAGGGTGGCTATGGTCACTATGAAGACACTTATGGACCACCTCCTCCACCCACTCACTATGAGGGTAGGCGCATGGGGCCCCCAATAGGGCGTGGCCGTGGCGGACCCCGGTATGGTGGGGCACAGTACGGACATGGACCTCCTCCACAAGACTACACTGCTCATGCGGACTCTCCTGTGGTCATGGTGTACGGTCTTGACCCCAACAAGATCAATGCAGACAGATTGTTTAACATATTCTGTCTCTACGGGAATGTGGAAAGGGTGAGTGGGTGATTCTTTACGTAAGTGGCGTTGTGGAACTTATGATCCTCAGATGAAGAACTTTTAGGTTCACCTGTGCCTTAACCAAGTAATGGCTGAAAGCATTTGTCATGGAAACCTTAAGTCAGGAGGCTTCTGTATACTGCATAAGTCTCTTATGCTGCGTTCACGTGCTATGGAAAATAGGATATTTTCCACTTGTGAACTGGTTTTTACCAGTGTATTGCGTTCAAGTGCTTTTGTTGTCGTAATCTGGTAAAAAGATGGAGATCCAGACCTGTTATTTAGCTAAAACTATTTTAGACTGCTTAAGTCATCTGCAACAGCAAAAACAATTATTTATAAAAACTTAAACGGCAAATAATATGCTGTATATTTCAGTCCCTCCAGGATTTCGCGATGTCGCGATCGCAACTATTAACGCAACTTCAACAAATCCACGTGAATTCAGTGCGCCTTGCGATTTTGAAAAATCACCGTAACTTTTCTGCAACTTTGACCAATCATCGCGCCGCGGTCTCCTGCAAAGTGTCGTCATACGTCAGCAAACTCACTTGTTTTGTCCAGAAGACGCAGCAGATGTGGACTGCCAACGTCTCACATTTAGGCTACCTACAAAAATAACAGCAAAGGCCAATGTTGCCAACTTAGCGTCTTTGTCGCTATTTTTAGCGACATTGCAGACCCATTGCAGGCTTTTTGGACAAACCTCGTAACCAAATGTTGCCAGCACAATCCTGCGTGCGCGAGGTTTGCTTTCTCCCTGCCGTCACACCTCTCTCTGCGTCCCTGTTCAGTGAACGGCTGAGAGGAGCAGCACGGCAGCTGACAGACGCGAATGAGCAGTGTTGTTTCCACGGACTTATCACTTATCTGCTTCTCTTTTGTTTTATATTTAAAGAACTGAGTTTGACCATTTTATTTTCCTTTCTTCACTTGTAATAGGCTACTCACTATCACAGTGCATTAGTTCACCCAGTTCCCGAACTCTCTCAATTCAGAAAAATGTACACATAAAAAATAGCTACCCTACTCATTCTATTGTCTGACAAAAAAAAAAAAAAAATTAAGGAAATGAGAACAGCTTTATTGGATATGCGGCTATGTTATATTATACTAGCTATATCAAAATACATGATCAAACTTTTGATTTTTCAACAATTTAACTTTAGTGGCTATTCCTAAAACAAATCTAAAAAGTATTTTGCACTTTATTAGTATTGGCATCTTTCAACAGAAATGCTGCTTAATGTTTGTGAGGTTCTGCACATTGACTTTTTTGCAGGTGCAGATCTTGTTTTTTAAAAAAGAAGCTTAGTTTGTTAGGTTTTGCTGTGTCTTTAAATCATTTGTTTTGCCTTTTATATGGTTACTAAAGGTTAGTTAGTGGGTTTGTTCTCATTAACGTGTATTACAAAGTGTGTGTGACTGTCTCTGAAGTCAATTCTGGACTACAATGGAGCACATGCAGATGATGAACAGTGTTTTCTGTGGGACATAATAAGTCCCTTTGGGTGGACTTTGAACTTTTCTCTCTTAGTAAACCTATAACATGCACAAAAAAATATAACAACAAAATAAAGGAAAGGGGAAAAGCCAAAAAAGCATAATATGAGCACTTTAAGTAAAAATCCATCTACCTTTGCCGTTTTAACCGCAAAATGTTCACATGATTGCTTGGTAATATCGTGACATTGACTTAATGCCCTTGCACACAGAGTCTGAAATTTAAAAAAAAAAAAAAAATACGACCTCGCGTTATGTCAATCAGGCTTGCACACTGCCTCTGAAACTTTTGTCCGTCAAAGAATCCGGTTATATTTTCTATTTCTCTTTTATATTTTTCGCATCCGTAGCAAGCCATTTGAATGGTGTTTTGATCATTCGGAAGCCACCAAATCACGAATACGAAAAACGCATAGAGAAAATAATCCTACAATTGAAATAACGAATTTGCAGGCAAAAAAATGTGATGTATTAATGTCTCCTAAAGTGGACTCCAGTGCGGTTGTATCAGGGTAGTTTTACTAGTAGGCCTACGAGTAACGTTTAACCTACATGAGCACAGTATAGAGAGCCTAAGTCCCTCCCCTTCCGGTCGACCACCATGGGACCTTATTTCTGAAAAATATTGTATGGTAGTCAATGGCGAGAGATAACAAATATTTTGATTTCGTTTAAATTGATCCCTGAATTACACATATGATGTTTGTCAATTTAAAAGAAACATTTTAAAGTCAAGAAAGTCGCAGTTTGATGTAAAACTGTTGAGATATAAGACTGTGAAAATGTGTAATTACAAAGACTACAAATCCCAAAGGTGCACATTTTCTCTCAATGAATGAAGCTAACTTTACTGAGGCTTTGTCATTGTTTCTATAGTCTTCCGTTATAATCGTAATGTTACCGTCTTGAGTGTGTTGTTCCAGACGGCGCACACACACACACACAGCAGCTGATCTCGCTCATTGTTTCGCCTCCCGGGAGATATAGTTCATTGAGCGATTTTCACATAAAACTAAAAGTTACTCTTCTGTTTTATGACAAACTGCGACTTTCTTGACTTTCATAATTATCTTTTAAATTGACAAACATCATATGTGTAATCCAGGACACAGTTCAGACGGAATAAAAAGATAAGTTATCTCTCGCCATTGACTCCCATTCATACTTTTTCCGAAATAAGGTCCCATGAACCGGAAGCGGAGGGGCGGGACTTAGGCTGTCTATCGGACCGACGCCAATGGCGCGCGGCCTGGTAACAACTTCCGGCACAGCACCGCTGCTGGAAAAATTTCTAGGGGAAACACTGATGTTACAAAAAACTATCACTTTTGATTAATTTAACGTGTCCTTGCTGAATAAGATTCCAAACTTTTAAACAATAGTCTCCTTATGTTTTGAATATTTGTGTGTTGGTGCTCAGGTAAAGTTTATGAAGAGTAAACCAGGTGCTGCAATGGTGGAGATGGGAGACTGCTATGCCGTGGATAGAGCCATTTCACACCTTAACAACAACATGCTGTTTGGACAAAAACTCAATGTCTGGTGTGTACAATAGAATGTCTTCAGAATTACAATAGAACTAGAATTTTTTAAATGCATTTTTTCTTATGCTTATTGTCCATTTATTTGTGCGCATTATTACAACTGTTCCAAATGCACATTTATTTTTCACATGAAATAGTGTATAGTGAAGTCCTATTAAAGAAAGTAAAACTGGTTGCAAAAAGTGTTTCATCTGATTTGTGTATACCTGTCTGTGCAGATAGTACTGATAAAACAAATCTAGTTTTTAGTCTGTGTACTACTATTTATTTGTCTATTGGTCTGCAGTGTATCCAAACAGCAGGCCATAATGCCGGGTCAGTCGTACCAGCTGGAAGATGGTAGTTGTAGTTTTAAAGATTTTCATGGCAACAGAAACAACCGTTTCACCACTGCTGAGCAGGCAGCCAAGAACCGCATCCAGCAGCCCAGCAACGTACTGCACTTTTTCAACAGTCAACCAGACAGTACGGTTGAAGTTTTCACTCAGGTCAGAAATCTTGTCATTTGAGGTAGCAGTGTTTATTCGGAGTGTTTATCTGTCCTTTTTTTTTTACATTTCACTTTTAATCTTTTAACAACTAACTCGCCACATTTATTTTCCATTGTACTTTTAAGGACTCTGTGTGTGTGGCCTCAGTTTAACTGTCTTTTCTGTATCTTCATCTACAGATTTGTGAGGAGTTGGGAATAAAGAGCCCAGCCAGTGTCAAATTGTTCACTGGCAAGAGTGAGTTACTAATTGGTTTGATATATTTGTAAATAATCAATGAATTTATTGTGAATTATGTTGAATTGTGTATATAGGTGGTGTATGTTTGGTTCTATGTAAATACACTTTTGTGTGTGTGTGCTCTTGTGTTGGTGGAACTGCAGGTGAGAGAAGTTCTTCTGGTCTGTTGGAGTGGGAGTCAGTAAATGATGCTATGGAGGCTCTTGCGATGATTAACCACTTCCAGATGAAGAACCCTAGTAAGTACTCGGCTTACATCCAGCCACCACACTTTAACACTACTGCAATGTGAGTAACTGTAGTTATGGCAGCTACACGTTTTTGTACTGGTGCAGGTTTCTTCTGATGGAGCTGTTTTGCTCTAAGTTGCGCAATACAACATTCTTCATAGCATCATAATCTAAACTCTGCTCAAGAGTCAATGTAGAAGCAGAACAAACTTCTTAAGCTTTCCCAACCAGTTTACACTGAAACAGCCGCGGCCAAACATTTCACAGCCATTGAAGCGAGGCTGCGATGCATTCAAACAGTGAAGTGTGTATCCACTTCTCTTTCACGGAAGACTCAATTTGTTTACTAAGATCACTTATGAAAGGTCTTACATTACTTTGACTCACTTAAATCATGATTTCCTTAAATCTCATCTTTCCCTTTTTTTTTTTTTTTTTTTTTTTTTCCTCAGGTGGGCCTTACCCATACACTCTTAAACTGTGTTTTTCAACCGCACAGCACGCCAACTGAAACTCATAACGCCCACTAACCTTCCCGTTTATCCCAGCACCATAGCATGTCTTAATTCTTGACCTGGAGGGAAAGAAATGGGACTGTTATTTCCAGAATAAGACTGGACTCAATGTTTTGTATCATTGTTCTTTTAAATGCATTTTTTTTATTGATATTAATATACTTTTTGTTTTTTTGACCAGTCTTGTACAACAGTAAATTTGTGTGAAAATGTATTAAATCAGTAAAGACATCATTGTGAACTAGTTTGTGTCCTGTGTATGTGGTTTGGCTCAAAACAGTGGGATTGCTGGTGTGCTATGGAAACAGTCAGCCAAGCTAAATGAAAACCAACTTTACTTAGCCAAACAGAATGGAGATCAATACACACTTGTGGTAAATGGTTTCATGTGTTACTGAAGGGTCAGGAATTTCTACTGTTAATCAGTCAACATTACATTGATTACATTGTATTTCCTTGTCATGATATAGTGACCCATACAATGTGCCAAACAATGCAAAAGAATACGGCCGTGTTCCGATTGTTCTCATCTCAGCTCCGCCGAGATAAAATAGACATACCATTTCAAAAAAAATCCTTTATTGTCAAAAATATGTTTTCAAAAGCATCAACATTTATGTGACAATTTCCAGGAGGCAACTCTGAAATCGGCAGGCGATGCAACATTTTGAAAGAATTTGAAATGTGGGTGGGGGGCATGTCCACATTTAATGGCTCATTTGTGCATCCTTTGCTATAATGTGGGGGTTAAAGGTATGGAAGTAAAATAATGTCAAAAGTTTTTGAAACAAAAAGCATGTTGAATAGCACCAATTGAAAAAAAAATGCATTGCGTTAACCATGCTTGCATTTTAATCCATTGTATTTTTAAGGCTTGCATTTTTATGGGCTGAAATTCAACATGGTTGAATATTTAAGCTGTGAATATTTCATTTAAAAACATTTCAAACACATTTTCATGATTAAAAATTCAATAATCCATATTCACCTTTCATATTTCACTTCCAAAATTTTCAAACTGTTTAAAAATACAACCAATAATATTCAACAGGCAATTTTCGGGTCCATTTTATTTCGCCTTGAAAATTCGCTTCCACAAATTCAGTGGTTCTAATGCGCTCTATGCACAGCTCCACTACTTCCTGAACTTCAGCCAGCTTCTTGTTTCCTGTCTGGCATTATTGGACACATTGATTAATTCAGGTTCAAAGCAATAATTCAAATCAATTAATTCAAAGCAATAGATTACCGAGCATACTCTCCATCTGCTGTTAGTCGGCTTTACCAGCAGAGGGTGCAAGCACGTGATGAAACAAAACAACAGGAGAGGCCTTCACAAAACTGCTGAAATGGACAGAGCGATGAGTATAATAGTTATAATTTAATAAAAAATTAGTTATAATTTAAATGTGCGTGGAAAAGGTTGATTAAGACACAAAACACAAGCGTTTACTCGAGTGTCTTATAAGACTTATTTTTACCCCCGCGCAAAGTAAGTTGATTTGTCCACAGCAAAACTAAATTCTCTGGCCGTTGACATTGATAGTAAAACAACTGTAATACACTGAGACAGAGTCTTTGGTTAAGATCCCCGAAATTTTTGGGGGACCAGCCGACGGCACCCCCGGGCCTCGCCGGAAGGGGCGAGGCGGGCGGGTCGGGCACTCCTCGGACCCCCCAGGGGGGCGGCGGGAGGAGCCCGAAGTTTCGGGACCCCGAGGCAGTTTCGCAAAGGCCCCCTCGGGGAGCCACCCTCGAAACATGCCACGAACCCACTAATCGTCCAACCGACCACCCCTTCCACAGGGTGTCCGGTGACCGCCCCGCCCACTGACACGCCCTGTCCCACAAACCCACTGTTTGTCCAATAACCCACTATATTTGCCAAATGTCACGGGACCCCACCCCCGCCCACTCCCGGGCCACGCCCCCGTCCCACGAACCCACTATTTGTTCAATAACTCACTATATTTGCCAAATGTTATGGGACCACCCCATGCCCACTCCCGGGCCACGCCCCCATCCCACGAACCCACTATTTGTCCAATAACCCACTATATTTACCAAATGTTCCGGGACCACTCCTGGGCTACGCCCCGTTCCACGAACCCACTATTTGTCCAATAACCCACTATATTTACCAAATGTCCCAGGCCACGCCCCCGTCCCACGAACCCACTATTTGTCCAATAACCCACTATATTTTTTAAAGTTTTTCCACAGTTCATTCAATATGCTGCAATTGGACGCTGTCCCACAGGCAATCTATTGAATGGGGATTCGGGTAGTGTTTTTGATAGATATTTTAATTAAAGTTCCTGTCGATGAAAAAAACTATTTTACCGCACTCAGGAGGAGGCTCTATCTAAGTCTCATGGACCTCTATCAGAATCCAGAGTTTCAAGAAGATCAGAGAAACTCATAATTTCTCCCCTCCAAAAATAACGACAGTGGTACCCCTTTTGTTTTTTTTCGGGGTGAGAAATTAAGTTTCTCCCAATCTTCTCAGAACTCTGGATTCTGATAAAGGGCCATGAGACTTAGACCTAAGTGCAAAAATAGAGACTCTAGACCCTTCCAGAGCGGAGATATTGAGATATTTATAATGGCATAAATGCTATGTGGGATGTCAATATCTCAGCTTTGGAAGGGTCTAGAGCCTCCATTCTTGCACTCAGGTCTAAGTTTCATGGCCCTCTATCACAATCTAGAGTTTCAGGAAGATCAGAGAAACTGAAAATTTCGACCCCCCCCCCCCCAAAAAAAAAAAACGACAGTGGTACCCCTTTTGTTTTTTTTTTGTTTTTTTTTTTCAGGGTTTTTTTTTTCAACTCTGGAGTTTGATAGAGGGCCATGAGACTTAGACCTGAGTGCCAAAATGGAGTCTCTACACCCTTCCAGAGCTGAGATATTGAGATCTACGTAGCATTTATGCCATTACAAATATCTCAATATCTCAGCTCTGGAAGGGCCTAGAGACTCCATTTTGCACTCAGATCTAAGTCTCATGGCCCTCTGTCGGAATCCAGAGTTTTGAGATGATTGGAGAAACTTAATTTCTCACCTGAAAAAACAAAAAACAAAAGGGGTACCACTGTCGTTTTTTTTTTTTTTTTTGGGGGGGGGGGGTCGAAATTTTTAGTTTCTCTGATCTACTTGAAACTCTGGATTCTGATAGAGGGCCATGAGACTTAGACCTGAGTGCCAAAATGGAGTCTCTAGGCCCTTCCAGAGCTGAGATATTGAGATATTTGTAATGGCATAAATGCCACGTAGATCTCAATATCTCAGCTCTGGAAGGGCCTAGAGACTCCAAAAGCGACAGTGGTACCCCTTTTGTTTTTTTTTTTGGGGGGGGTGAGAAGTTAAGTTTCTCCAATCTTCTCAAAACTCTGGATTCTGATAGAGGGCCATGAGACTCAGATATGAGTGCAAAAATGGAGTCTCTGGGCCCTTCCAGAGCTGAGATATTGAGATATTTGTAATGGCATAAATGCTACAGTAGATCTCAATATCTCAGCTCTGGAAGGGTGTAGAGACTCCATTTTGGCACTCAGGTCTAAGTCTCATGGCCCTCTATCAGAATCCAGAGTTTTGAGAAGATTGAAGAAACTTAATTTCTCACCTGAAAAAAAAAACAAAAGGGGTACCACTGTCGTTTTTTTGAGGGGGTCGAAATTTTAGTTTCTCTGATCTTCTTGAAACTCTGGGTTCTGATAGAGGGCCGTGAGACTTAGACCTGAGTGCCAAAATGGAGTCTCTAGGCCCTTCCAGAGCTGAGATATTGAGATATTTGTAATGGCATAAATGCCACGTAGATCTCAATATCTCAGCTCTGGAAGGCCTGAGGCTCCGAAAAGCGACAGTGGCACTCAGGTCAAAGTTTCATGGCCCTCTATCAGAATCCAGAGTTTCAAGAATATCAGAAAAAAACTGAAAATTTCGATCCCCTCCAAAAAAACCCACAGTGGTACCCCTTTTGTATTGTTTTTTGGGGGTGAGAAATTAAGTTTCTCCAATCTTCTCAAAACTCTGGATTCTGATAGAGGGCCATGAGACTTAGACCTGAGTGCCAAAATGGAGTCTCTTAGACCCTTCCAGAGCTGAGATATTGAGATCTATGTAGCATTTATGCCATTACAAATATCTCAATATCTCAGCCCTGGAAGTGCCTAGAGACTCCATTTTGGCACTCAGGTCTAAGTCTCATGGCCCTCTATCAGAATCCAGAGTTTCAAGAAGATCAGAGAAACTCAAAATTTCGACCCCCCCCCCCCAAAAAAAAAAACGACAGTGGTACCCCTTTTGTTTTTTTTTTTTCGAGGGTGAGAGATTCGAGTTTCTCCAATCTTCTCAAAACTCTGGATTCTGATAATGGGCCATGAGACTCAGACCTGAGTGCCAAAATGGAGTCTCTAGACCCTTCCAGAGCTGAGATATTGAGATCTACGTAGCATTTATGCCATTACAAATATCTCAATATCTCAGCTCTGGAAGGGCCTAGAGACTCCATTTTGGCACTCAGGTCTAAGTTTCATGGCCCTCTATCAGAATCCAGAGTTTCAAGAAGATCAGAGAAACTGAAAATTTCGACCCCCCCCAAAAAAAAAAAAAACGACAGTGGTACCCCTTTTGTTTTTGTTTTTTCAGGTGAGAAATTAAATTTCTCCAATCTTCTCAAAACTCTGGATTCCGATAGAGGGCCATGAGACTTAGATCTGAGTGCAAATATGGAGTCTCTAGGTCCTTCCAGAGCTGAGATATTGAGATATTTGTAATGGCATAAATGCCACATAGATCTCAATATTTCAGCTCTGGAAGGGCCTAGAGACTCCATTTTGGCACTCAGGTCTAAATCTCATGGCCCTCTATCAGAATCCAGAGTTTCAAGAGAGATCAGAGAAACTCAACGTTTCGACCCCCCCAAAAAAACGACAGTGGTACCCCTTTTTTTTCGGGGTGAGAAATTACGTTTCCCCAATCTTCTCAAAACTCTGGATTCTGATAGAGGGCCATGAGACTTAGACCTGAGTGCTAAAATACAGTCTTTAGACCCTTCCAGAGCTCAGATATTGAGATCTACGTTGCATTTATGCCATTACAAATATCTCAATATCTCAGCTCTGGAAGGGCCTAGAGGCTCCATTTTGGCACTCAGGTCTAAGTCTCATGGCCCTCTATCAGAATCCAGAGTTTCAGAGAAGATCAGAGAAACTCAAAATTCCGACCCCCCCCCCAAAAAAAAAAGCGACAGTGGTACCCCTTTTGTTTTTTTTTCGAGGGTGAGAAATTAAGTTTCTCCAATCTTCTCAAAACTCTGGATTCTGATAGAGGGCCATGAGACTTAGACCTGAGTGCCAAAATGGAGTCTCTAGACCCTTCCAGAGCTGAGATATTGAGATCTACGTAGCATTTATGCCAATTACAAATATTTCAATATCTCAGCTCTGGAAGGGCCTAGAGACTCAATTTTTGCACTCAGATTTAAGTATCATGGCCCTCTATCAGAATCCAGAGTTTCAAGAAGATCAGAGAAACTCAAAATTTCGACCCCTCCAAAAAAAAACGACAGTGGTACCCCTTTTGTTTTTTTTTTTAGGGGTGAGAAATTAAGTTTCTCCAATTTTCTCAAAACTCTGGATTCTGATAGAGGGCCATGAGACTTAGACCTGAGTGCCAAAATGGAGTCTCTAGACCCTTCCAGAGCTGAGATATTGAGATCCCACGTAGCATTTATGCCCTTATAAATATCTCAATATCCCAGCTCTGGAAGGGTCTAGTGCCTCCATTTTTGCACTCAGGTCTAAGTCTCATGGCCCTCTATCAGGAATCCAGAGTTTCAAGAAGATTGGAGAAACTTTTATTTTGCACAAAAAAAAACAACAGTGGGACCCCTTATGTTTTTTTTTTGGTACAAAAAAAGTTTCTCCAATCTTCTTGAAACTCTGGATTCTGATAGAGGGCCATGGGACTTAGACCTGAGTGCAAAAATGGAGGCTCTAGACCCTTCCAGAGCTGAGATATTGAGATATTTATAAGGGCATAAATGCTACGTGGGATCTCAATATCTCAGCTCTGGAAGGGTCTAGAGCCTCCATTTTGCACTCAGGTCTTAGTCCCATGGCCCTCTATCAGAATCCAGAGTTTCAAGAAGATTGGAGAAAAAAATTGTTTTGCACCAAAAAAAATATCTCAGCTCTGGAAGGGCCTAGAGACTCCATTTTGGCACTCAGGTCTAAATCTCATGGCCCTCTATCAGAATCCAGAGTTTCAAGAAGATCAGAGAAACTCAACATTTCGACCCCCCAAAAAAACGACAGTGGTACCCCTTTTTTTTCGAGGTGAGAAATTACGTTTCCCCAATCTTCTCAAAACTCTGGATTCTGATAGAGGGCCATGAGACTTAGACCTGAGTGCCAAAATGAGTCTCTAGACCCTTCCAGAGCTGAGATATTGAGATCTACGTAGCATTTATGCCATTACAAATATCTCAATATCTCAGCTCTGGAAGGGCCTAGAGACTCCATTTTGGCACTCAGGTCTAAGTCTCATGGCCCTCTATCAGAATCCAGAATTTCAAGAAGATCAGAGAAACTCAAAATTTCACCCCCCCCCCCAAAAAAAAAACAACAACAGTGGTACCCCTTTTGTTTTGTTTTTTTGAGGGTGAGAAATTAAGTTTCTCTAATCTTCTCAAAACTCTGGATTCTGATAGAGGGCCATGAGACTTAGACCTGAGTGCCAAAATGGAGTCTCTAGACCCTTCCAGAGCTGAGATATTGAGATCTACATAGCATTTATGCCATTACAAATATCTCAATATCTCAGCTCTGGAAGGGCCTAGAGACTCCATTTTTGGACTCAGATCTAAGTCTCATGGCCCTCTATCGGAATCCAGAGTTTTGAGAAGATCAGAGAAACTTAAAATTTCTCACCTGCACAAAAAAAAAACAACAAAAGGGGTACCCCTTTTGTTTTTTTTTTTGAGGGTGAGAAATGTTTAGTTTCTCCGATCTTCTTGAAACTCTGGATTCTGATAGAGGGCCATGAGACTTAGACCTGAGTGCCAAAATGGAGTCTCTAGGCCCTTCCAGAGCTGAGATATTGAGATATTTGTAATGGCATAAATGCCACGTAGATCTCAATATCTCAGCTCTGGAAGGGCCTAGAGACTCCATTTTGGCACTCAGGTCTAAGTTTCATGGCTCTCTATCAGGAATCCAGAGTTTCAGAGAAGATCAGAGAAACTGGAAAATTTCGACCCCCCCCCCCAAAAAAAAAACAAAAACAAAACAACAGTGGTACCCCTTTCATTTTTTTTTTTGGGGTGAGAAATTAAGTTTCTCCCAATCTTCTCAAAACTCTGGAGTTTGATACAGGGCCATGAGACTTAGACCTGAGTGCCAAAATAGAGTCTCTAAGCCCTTCCAGAGCTGAGATATTGAGATATTTGTAATGGCATAAATGCCACATAGATCTCAATATCTCAGCTCTGGAAGGGCCTAGAGACTCCATTTTGGCACTCAGGTCTAAATCTCATGGCCCACTATCAGAATCCAGAGTTTCAAGAAGATCAGAGAAACTCAACATTTCGACCCCCCAAAAAAACGACAGTGGTACCCCTTTTTTTGTCGGGGTGAGAAATTACGTTTCCCCAATCTTCTCAAAACTCTGGATTCTGATAGAGGGCCATGAGACTTAGACCTGAGTGCCAAAATAGAGTCTCTAGACCCTTCCAGAGCTGAGATATTGAGATCTACGTAGCATTTATGCCATTACAAATATCTCAATATCTCAGCCCTGGAAGGGCCTAGAGGCTCCATTTTGGCACTCAGGTCTAAGTCTCATGGCCCTCTATCAGAATCCAGAGTTTCAAGAAGATCAGAGAAACTCAAAATTCCGACCCCCCCCCCAAAAAAAGCGACAGTGGTACCCCTTTTGGGTTTTTTTTCGGGGTGAGAAATTAAGTTTCTCCAATCTTCTCAAAACTCTGGATTCTGATAGAGGGCCATGAGACTTAGACCTGAGTGCCAAAATGGAGTCTTAGACCCTTCCAGAGCTGAGATATTGAGATCTACGTAGCATTTATGCCAATTACAAATATTTCAATATCTCAGCTCTGGAAGGGCCTAGAGACTCCATTTTTGCACTCAGATTTAAGTATCATGGCCCTCTATCAGAATCCAGAGTTTCAGAGAAGATCAGAGAAACTCAAAATTTCGACCCCCCAAAAAAACGACAGTGGTACCCCTTTTGTTTTGTTTTTCGGGGCTGAGAAATTAAGTTTCTCCAATCTTCTCAAAACTCTGGAGTTTGATACAGGGCCATGAGACTTAGACCTGAGTGCCAAAATGGAGTCTCTAGGCCCTTCCAGAGCTGAGATATTGAGATATTTGTAATGGCATAAATGCCACATAGATCTCAATATCTCAGCTCTGGAAGGGCCTAGAGACTCCATTTTGGCACTCAGGTCTAAATCTCATGGCCCTCTATCAGAATCCAGAGTTTCAAGAAGATCAGAGAAACTCAACAATTCGAACCCCCCAAAAAAACGACAGTGGTACCCCTTTTTTTTCGGGGGTGAGAAATTACGATTTCCCCAATCTTCTCAAAACTCTGGATTCTGATAGAGGGCCATGAGACTTATACCTGAGTGCCAAAATAGAGTCTCTAGACCCTTCCAGAGCTCAGATATTGAGATCTACGTAGCATTTATGCCATTACAAATATCTCAATATCTCAGCTCTGGAAGGGCCTAGAGGCTCCATTTTGGCACTCAGGTCTAAGTCTCATGGCCCTCTATCAGGAATCCAGAGTTTCAAGAAGATCAGAGAAACTCAAAATTCCGACCCCCCCCCCCCCCAAAAAAAGCGACAGTGGTACCCCTTTTGGGTTTTTTTTGGGGGTGAGAAATTAAGTTTCTCCAATCTTCTCAAAACTCTGGATTCTGATAGAGGGCCATGAGACTTAGACCTGAGTGCCAAAATGGAGTCTCTAGACCCTTCCAGAGCTGAGATATTGAGATCTACGTAGCATTTATGCCAATTACAAATATTTCAATATCTCAGCTCTGGAAGGGCCTAGAGACTCCATTTTTGCACTCAGATTTAAGTATCATGGCCCTCTATCAGAATCCAGAGTTTCAAGAAGATCAGAGAAACTCAAAATTTCGACCCCCCCAAAAAAACGACAGTGGTACCCCTTTTGTTTTGTTTTTCGAGGTGAGAAATTAAGTTTCTCCAATCTTCTCAAAACTCTGGAGTTTGATACAGGGCCATGAGACTTAGACCTGAGTGCCAAAATGGAGTCTCTAGGCCCTTCCAGAGCTGAGATATTAAGATATTTGTAATGGCATAAATGCCACATAGATCTCAATATCTCAGCTCTGGAAGGGCCTAGAGACTCCATTTTGGCACTCAGGTCTAAATCTCATGGCCCTCTATCAGAATCCAGAGTTTCAAGAAGATCAGAGAAACTCAACAATTCGACCCCCCAAAAAAACGACAGTGGTACCCCTTTTTTTTTCGGGGGTGAGAAATTACGTTTCCCCAATCTTCTCAAAACTCTGGATTCTGATAGAGGGCCATGAGACTTATACCTGAGTGCCAAAATAGAGTCTCTAGACCCTTCCAGAGCTCAGATATTGAGATCTACGTAGCATTTATGCCATTACAAATATCTCAATATCTCAGCTCTGGAAGGGCCTAGAGGCTCCATTTTGGCACTCAGGTCTAAGTCTCATGGCCCTCTATCAGAATCCAGAGTTTCAAGAAGATCAGAGAAACTCAAAATTCCGACCCCCCCCCCCCCCCACAAAAAAAGCGACAGTGGTACCCCTTTTGGGTTTTTTTTGGGGTGAGAAATTAAGTTTCTCCAATCTTCTCAAAACTCTGGATTCTGATAGAGGGCCATGAGACTTAGACCTGAGTGCCAAAATGGAGTCTCTAGACCCTTCCAGAGCTGAGATATTGAGATCTACGTAGCATTTATGCCAATTACAAATATTTCAATATCTCAGCTCTGGAAGGGCCTAGAGACTCCATTTTTGCACTCAGATTTAAGTATCATGGCCCTCTATCAGAATCCAGAGTTTCAAGAAGATCAGAGAAACTCAAAATTTCGACCCCCCCCAAAAAACGACAGTGGTACCCCTTTTGTTTTGTTTTTCGAGGTGAGAAATTAAGTTTCTCCAATCTTCTCAAAACTCTGGAGTTTGATACAGGGCCATGAGACTTAGACCTGAGTGCCAAAATGGAGTCTCTAGGCCCTTCCAGAGCTGAGATATTGAGATATTTGTAATGGCATAAATGCCACATAGATCTCAATATCTCAGCTCTGGAAGGGCCTAGAGACTCCATTTTGGCACTCAGGTCTAAATCTCATGGCCCTCTATCAGAATCCAGAGTTTCAAGAAGATCAGAGAAACTCAACATTTCGACCACCCCCAAAAAACGACAGTGGTACCCCTTTTTTTTCGGGGTGAGAAATTACGTTTCCCCAATCTTCTCAAAACTCTGGATTCTGATAGAGGGCCATGAGACTTATACCTGAGTGCCAAAATAGAGTCTCTAGACCCTTCCAGAGCTCAGATATTGAGATCTACGTAGCATTTATGCCATTACAAATATCTCAATATCTCAGCTCTGGAAGGGCCTAGAGGCTCCATTTTGGCACTCAGGTCTAAGTCTCATGGCCCTCTATCAGAATCCAGAGTTTCAGAGAAGATCAGAGAAACTCAAAATTCCAACCCCCCCCCCCACAAAAAAAAGCGACAGTGGTACCCCTTTTGGGGTTTTTTTTCGGGGTGAGAAATTAAGTTTCTCTTCAATCTTCTCAAAACTCTGGATTCTGATAGAGGGCCATGAGACTTAGACCTGAGTGCCAAAATGGAGTCTCTAGACCCTTCCAGAGCTGAGATATTGAGATCTACGTAGCATTTATGCCAATTACAAATATTTCAATATCTCAGCTCTGGAAGGGCCTAGAGACTCCATTTTTGCACTCAGATTTAAGTATCATGGCCCTCTATCAGAATCCAGAGTTTCAAGAAGATCAGAGAAACTCAAAATTTCGAACCCCCCAAAAAACGACAGTGGTACCCCTTTTGTTTTTGTTTTCGGGGTGAGAAATTAAGTTTCTCCAATTTTCTCAAAACTCTGGATTCTGAGAGAGGGCCATGAGACTTAGACCTGAGTGCCAAAATGCAGTCTCAGACCCTTCCAGAGCTAAGATATTGAGATCTCACGTAGCATTTATGCCATTACAAATGTCTCAATATCTCAGCTCTGGAAGGGCCTCGAGACTCCATTTTGGCACTCAGGTCTAAGTCTCATGGCCCTGTATCAGAATCCAGAGTTTCAAGAAGATCAGAGAAACTCAAAATTTCATCCCTCAAAAAAAAAAAAACGACAGTGGTACCCCTTTTGTTTTTTTTCGGGGTGAGAAATTAAGTTTCTCCAATTTTCTCAAAACTCTGGATTCTGATAGAGGGCCATGAGACTTTAGACCTGAGTGCCTGAACCCTTCCAGAGCTGAGATATTGAGATCCCACGTAGCATTTATGCCCTTATAAATATCTCAATATCTCAGCTCTGGAAGGGTCTAGTGCCTCCATTTTTGCACTCAGGTCTAAGTCCCATGGCCCTCTATCAGGAATCCAGAGTTTCAAGAGAAACTTTTTGGAGAAACTTTTTTTTGCACAAAAAAAAAACGACAGTGGTACCCTTTATGTTTTTTTTTTGGTACAAAAAAGTTTCTCCAATCTTCTTGAAACTCTGGATTCTGATAGAGGGCCATGGGACTTAGACCTGAGTGCAAAAATGGAGGCTCTAGACCCTTCCAGAGCTGAGATATTGAGATATTTATAAGGGCATAAATGCTACGTGGAATCTCATTATCTCAGCTCTGGAAGGGTCTAGAGCCTCCATTTTTGCACTCAGGTCTAAGTCCCATGGCCCTCTATCAGAATCCAGAGTTTCAGAGAAGATTGGAGAAAAAATTGTTTTGCACCAAAAAAAAAAAAACATAAGAGGTACTACTGTCGTTTTTTTTTTTTGCAAAACAAAAGTTTCTCCAATCTTCTTGAAACTCTGGATTCTGATAGAGGGCCATGGGACTTAGACCTGAGTGCAAAAATGGAGGCTCTAGACCCTTCCAGAGCTGAGATATTGAGATATTTATAAGGGCATAAATGCTATGTGGGATCTCAATATCTCAGCTCTGGAAGGGTCTAGAGCCTCCATTTTTGCACTCAGGTCTAAGTCCCATGGCCCTCTACCAGAATCCAGAGTTTCAAGAAGATTGGAGAATATTTTTTTGCACCAAAAAAAAACAGAGGGGTACCCCTTATGTTTTTTTTGAGTGAAAAAATGTTTCTTGCAGAGCGGAGATATTGAGATCTTTATGACATACTAAAATATTGAGCCATTATAAATATCTCCATATCTCAGCTCTGGAAGGGTCTGAGCCTCCATTTTGCACTCAGGTCTAAGTCCCATGGCCCTCTATTAGAATCCAGAGTTTCAAGAAACTTTTTTTTTTCGCACAAAAAAAAAAAAACGACAGTGGTACCCCTTGTTTTTTTTTTTTGTGCGAAAAATAGTTTCTTGAAACTCCGGATTCTGATAGAGGGCCATGGGACTTAGACCTGAGTGCAAAAATGGAGGCTCTAGACCCTTTCAGAGCTGAGATATTGAGAATATTTATAATGGCTCAATATCTCAGTATGTCACAAATATCTCATAAATATTTCAATATCTCAGCTCTGGAAGGGTCTAGAGCCTCCATTTTTGCACTCAGGTCTAAGTCCCATGGCCCTCTATCAGAATCCAGAGTTTCAAGAAACTTTTTTTTTTCGCACAAAAAAAAAACATAAGGGGTACCACTGTCGTGTTTTTTTTTGTGCGGAAAAAAAAAAGTTTCTTGAAACTCTGGATTCTGATAGAGGGCCATGGGACTTAGACCTGAGTGCAAAAATGGAGGCTCTAGACCCTTCCAGAGCTTAGATATTGAGATATTTATGAGATATTTGTGACATACTGAGATATTGAGCCATTATAAATATCTCAATATCTCAGCTCTGGAAGGGTCTAGAGCCTCCATTTTTGCACTCAGGTCTAAGTCCCATGGCCCTCTATCAGAATCCAGAGTTTCAGGAAACTTTTTTTTTTCGACAAAAAAAAAAAAACGACAGTGGTACCCCTTATGTTTTTTTTGGGCAAAAAAAAAAAGTTTCTTGAAACTCTGGATTCTGATAGAGGGCCATGGGACTTAGACCTGAGTGCAAAAATGGAGGCTCTAGACCCTTCCAGAGCTGAGATATTGAGATATTTATGAGATATTTGTGACATACTGAGATATTGAGCCATTATAAATATCTCAATATCTCAGCTCTGGAAGGGTCTAGAGCCTCCATTTTTGCACTCAGGTCTACACTCACCGGCCACTTTATTAGGTACACCTGTCCAACTGCTCGTTAACACTTAATTTCTAAGCAGCCAATCACATGGCGGCAACTCTAGCATTTAGGCATGTAGACATGGTCAAGACAATCTCCTGCAGTTCAAACCGAGCATCAGTATGGGGAAGAAAGGTGATTTGAGTGACTTTGAACGTGGCATGATTGTTGGTGCCAGAAGGGCTGGTCTGAGTATTTCAGAAACTGCTAATCTACTGGGATTTTCACGCACAACCATCTCTAGGGTTTACAGAGAATGGTCCGAAAAGAAAAAACATCCAGTGAGCGGCAGTTCTGTGGGCGGAAATGCCTTGTTGATGCCAGAGGTCAGAGGAGAATGGCCAGACTGGTTCGAGCTGATAGAAGGGCAACAGTGACTCAAAAAAACACCCGTTACAACCAAGGTGGGCAGAAGAGCATTTCTGAATGCACAGTACGTCGAACTTTGAGGCAGATGGGCTACAGCAGCAGAAGACCACACCGGGTGCCACTCCTTTCAGCTAAGAACAGGAAACTGAGGCTACAATTTGCACAAGCTCATCGAAATTGGACAATAGAAGATTGGAAAAACGTTGCCTGGTCTGATGAGTCTCGATTTCTGCTGCGACATTCGGATGGTAGGGTCAGAATTTGGCGTCTACAACATGAAAGCGTGGATCCATCCTGCCTTGTATCAACGGTTCAGGCTGCTGGTGGTGGTGTCATGGTGTGGGGAATATTTTCTTGGCACACTTTGGGCCCCTTGGTACCAATTGAGCATCGTTGCAACGCCACAGCCTACCTGAGTATTGTTGCTGACCATGTCCATCCCTTTATGACCACAATGTACCCAACTTCTGATGGCTACTTTCAGCAGGATAATGCGCCATGTCATAAAGCTGGAATCATCTCAGACTGGTTTCTTGAACATGACAATGAGTTCGCTGTACTCAAATGGCCTCCACAGTCACCAGATCTCAATCCAATAGAGCATCTTTGGGATGTGGTGGAACGGGAGATTCGCATCATGGATGTGCGACAAATCTGCGGCAACTGTGTGATGCCATCATGTCAATATGGACCAAACTCCCTGAGGAATGCTTCCAGCACCTTGTTGAATCTATGCCACGAAGAATTGAGGCAGTTCTGAAGGCAAAAGGGGGTCCAACCCGTTACTAGCATGGGGCACCTAATAAAGTGGCCGGTGAGTGTAAGTCCCATGGCCCTCTATCAGAATCCAGAGTTTCAAGAAACTTTTTTTTTTCAAACAAACAAAAAAAAAATGTAAGGGGTACCACTGTCGTTTTATTTTTTTTTTTTGGGCGAAAAAAAAAGTTTCTTGAAACTCTGGATTCTGATAGAGGGCCATGGGACTTAGACCTGAGTGCAAAAATGGAGGCTCTAGACCCTTCCAGAGCTTAGATATTGAGATATTTATGAGATATTTGTGACATAGTGAGATATTGAGCCATTATAAATATCTCAATATCTCAGCTCTGGAAGGGTCTAGAGCCTCCATTTTGCACTCAGGTCTAGTCCCATGGCCCTCTATCAGAATCCAGAGTTTCAAGAAACTTTTTTTTTTCGCACAAAAAAAAAAAAAATATAAGGGGTACCACTGTCGTTTTTTTTTTTGGGCGAAAAAATAAAACTTTCTTGAAACTCTTGATTCTGATAGAGGGCCATGGGACTTAGACCTGAGTGCAAAAATGGAGGCTCTAGACCCTTCCAGAGCTGAGATATTGAGATATTTATGAGATATTTGTGACATACTGAGATATTGAGCCATTATAAATATCTCAATATCTCAGCTCTGGAAGGGTCTAGAGCCTCCATTTTTGCACTCAGGTCTAAGTCCCATGGCCCTCTATCAGAATCCAGAGTTTCAAGAAACTTTTTTTTTTTGCACAAAAAAAAAAAACATAAGGGGTACCACTGTCGTTTTTTTTTTTTTGGGCGAAAAAAAAAAGTTTCTTGAAACTCTGGATTCTGATAGAGGGCCATGGGACTTAGACCTGAGTGCAAAAATGGAGGCTCTAGACCCTTCCAGAGCTGAGATATTGAGATATTTATGAGATATTTGTGACATACTGAGATATTGAGCCATTATAAATATCTCAATATCTCAGCTCTGGAAGGGTCTAGAGCCTCCATTTTTGCACTCAGGTCTAAGTCCCATGGCCCTCTATCAGAATCCAGAGTTTCAAGAAACTTTTTTTTTCGCACAAAAAAAAAAAAAAACGACAGTGGTACCCCTTGTTTTTTTTTTTTTTGTGCGAAAAAAAAAGTTTCTTGAAACTCTGGATTCTGATAGAGGGCCATGGGACTTAGACCTGAGTGCAAAAATGGAGGCTCTAGACCCTTCCAGAGCTGAGATATTGAGATATTTATGAGATATCTGTGACATACTGAGATATCATGAGCCATTCATAAATATCTCAATATCTCAGCTCTGGAAGGGTCTAGAGCCTCCATTTTGCACTCAGGTCTAAGTCCCATGGCCCTCTATCAGAATCCAGAGTTTCAAGAAACTTTTTTTTTTGCACAAAAAAAAAAACGATAAGTGGTACCACTGTATGTTTTTTTTTTTGTGCGAAAAAAAAAAGTTTCTTGAAACTCTGGATTCTGATAGAGGGCCATGGGACTTAGACCTGAGTGCAAAAATGGAGGCTCTAGACCCTTCCAGAGCTGAGATATTGAGATATTTATGAGATATTTGTGACATACTGAGATATTGAGCCATTATAAATATCTCAATATCTCAGCTCTGGAAGGGTCTAGAGCCTCCATTTTTGCACTCAGGTCTAAGTCCCATGGCCCTCTATCAGAATCCAGAGTTTCAAGAAACTTTTTTTTTCGCACAAAAAAAAAAACGACAGTGGTACCCCTTATGTTTTTTTTTTGGTGCGAAAAAAAAAGTTTCTTGAAACTCTGGATTCTGATAGAGGGCCATGGGACTTAGACCTGAGTGCAAAAATGGAGGCTCTAGACCCTTCCAGAGCTGAGATATTGAGATATTTATGAGATATTTGTGACATACTGAGATATTGAGCCATTATAAATATCTCAATATCTCAGCTCTGGAAGGGTCTAGAGCCTCCATTTTTGCACTCAGGTCTACACTCACCGGCCACTTTATTAGGTACACCCGTCCAACTGCTCGTTAACACTTAATTTCTAAGCAGCCAATCACATGGCGGCAACTCGTAGCATTTAGGCATGTAGACATGGTCAAGACAATCTCCTGCAGTTCAAACCGAGCATCAGTATGGGGAAGAAAGGTGATTTGAGTGACTTTGAACGTGGCATGATTGTTGGTGCCAGAAGGGCTGGTCTGAGTATTTCAGAAACTGCTAATCTACTGGGATTTTCACGCACAACCATCTCTAGGGTTTACAGAGAATGGTCCGAAAAGAAAAAACATCCAGTGAGCGGCAGTTCTGTGGGCGGAAATGCCTTGTTGATGCCAGAGGTCAGAGGAGAATGGCCAGACTGGTTCGAGCTGATAGAAGGGCAACAGTGACTCAAAAAACCACCCGTTACAACCAAGGTGGGCAGAAGAGCATCTCTGAATGCACAGTACGTCGAACTTTGAGGCAGATGGGCTACAGCAGCAGAAGACCACACCGGGTGCCACTCCTTTCAGCTAAGAACAGGAAACTGAGGCTACAATTTGCACAAGCTCATCGAAATTGGACAATAGAAGATTGGAAAAACGTTGCCTGGTCTGATGAGTTCTCGATTTCTGCTGCGACATTCGGATGGTAGGGTCAGAATTTGGCGTCTACAACATGAAAGCGTGGATCCATCCTGCCTTGTATCAACGGTTCAGGCTGCTGGTGGTGGTGTCATGGTGTGGGGAATATTTTCTTGGCACACTTTGGGCCCCTTGGTACCAATTGAGCATCGTTGCAACGCCACAGCCTACCTGAGTATTGTTGCTGACCATGTCCATCCCTTTATGACCACAATGTACCCAACTTCTGATGGCTACTTTCAGCAGGATAATGCGCCATGTCATAAAGCTGGAATCATCTCAGACTGGTTTCTTGAACATGACAATGAGTTCGCTGTACTCAAATGGCCTCCACAGTCACCAGATCTCAATCCAATAGAGCATCTTTGGGATGTGGTGGAACGGGAGATTCGCATCATGGATGTGCAGCCAGAATCTGCGGCAACTGTGTGATGCCATCATGTCAATATGGACCAAACTCCCTGAGGAATGCTTCCAGCACCTTGTTGAATCTATGCCACGAAGAATTGAGGCAGTTCTGAAGGCAAAAGGGGGTCCAACCCGTTACTAGCATGGGGCACCTAATAAAGTGGCCGGTGAGTGTAAGTCCCATGGCCTCTATCAGAATCCAGAGTTTCAAGAAACTTTTTTTTTTCGCACAAAAAACAAAAAAAAAAATGAAGGGGTACCACTGTCGTTTTTTTTTTTTTTTTGTGGCGAAAAAAAAAAAGTTTCTTGAAACTCTGGATTCTGATAGAGGGCCATGGGACTTAGACCTGAGTGCAAAAATGGAGGCTCTAGACCCTTCCAGAGCTGAGATATTGAAGATATTTATGAGATATTTGTGACATACTGAGATATTGAGCCATTATAAATATCTCAATATCTCAGCTCTGGAAGGGTCTAGAGCCTCCATTTTGCACTCAGGTCTAAAGTCCCATGGCCCTCTATCAGAATCCAGAGTTTCAAGAAACTTTTTTTTTTTGCACAAAAAAAAAAAAAAATACAGGGGTACCACTTGTTGTTTTTTTTTTTGGGCGAAAAAAAAAGTTTCTTGAAACTCTGGATTCTGATAGAGGGCCATGGGACTTAGACCTGAGTGCAAAAATGGAGGCTCTAGACCCTTCCAGAGCTGAGATATTGAGATATTTATGAGATATTTGTGACATACTGAGATATTGAGCCATTATAAATATCTCAATATCTCAGCTCTGGAAGGGTCTAGAGCCTCCATTTTTGCACTCAGGTCTAAGTCCCATGGCCCTCTATCAGAATCCAGAGTTTCAGAAACTTTTTTTTTCGCACAAAAAAAAAAAAAACGACAGTGGTACCCCTTATGTTTTTTTTTTTTTGGGCGAAAAAAAAAAGTTTCTTGAAACTCTGGATTCTGATAGAGGGCCATGGGACTTAGACCTGAGTGCAAAAATGGAGGCTCTAGACCCTTCCAGAGCTGAGATATTGAGATATTTATGAGATATTTGTGACATACTGAGATATTGAGCCATTATAAATATCTCAATATCTCAGCTCTGGAAGGGTCTAGAGCCTCCATTTTTGCACTCAGGTCTAAGTCCCATGGCCCTCTATCAGAATCCAGAGTTTCAAGAAACTTTTTTTTTCGCACAAAAAAAAAAACGACAGTGGTACCCCTTGTTTTGTTTTTTTGTGCGAAAAAAAAAGTTTCTTGAAACTCTGGATTCTGATAGAGGGCCATGGGACTTAGACCTGAGTGCAAAAATGGAGGCTCTAGACCCTTCCAGAGCTGAGATATTGAGATATTTATGAGATATTTGTGACATACTGAGATATTGAGCCATTATAAATATCTCAATATCTCAGCTCTGGAAGGGTCTAGAGCCTCCATTTTTGCACTCAGGTCTAAGTCCCATGGCCCTCTATCAGAATCCAGAGTTTCAAGAAACTTTTTTTTTCTGCACAAAAAAAAACACGACAGTGGTACCCCTTATGTTTTTTTTTTTTGGGCGAAAAAAAAAAAGTTTCTTGAAACTCTGGATTCTGATAGAGGGCCATGGGACTTAGACCTGAGTGCAAAAATGGAGGCTCTAGACCCTTCCAGAGCTGAGATATTGAGATATTTATGAGATATTTGTGACATACTGAGATATTGAGCCATTATAAATATCTCAATATCTCAGCTCTGGAAGGGTCTAGAGCCTCCATTTTTGCACTCAGGTCTCAAGTCCCATGGCCCTCTATCAGAATCCAGAGTTTCAAGAAACTTTTTTCTGCACAAAAAAAAAAAAACATAAGGGGTACCACTTGTCGTTTTTTTTTGTGCGGAAAAAAAAAGTTTCTTGAAACTCTGGATTCTGATAGAGGGCCATGGGACTTAGATCTGAGTGCAAAATGGAGGCTCTAGACCCTTCCAGAGCTGAGATATTGAGAATATTTATAATGGCATACAGAGCTGAGATATTGAGATATTTACAATGGCATAAATGCTACGTGAAATCTCAATATCTCAGCTCTGGAAGGGTCTAGAGCCTCCATTTTTGCACTCAGATCTAAGTCCTATGGCCCTCTGATCAGAATCCAGAGTTTCAAGAAAATCAAAATTTCTGACCCGAAAAAACGTAAGGGGTATCACTGTCGCTCTTTTTTTTGGGTCAAAATTTTGATTTTCTCTGAAACTCTGGATTCTGATAGAGGGCCATGGGACTTAGATCTGAGTGCAAAAATGGAGGCTCTAGACCCTTCCAGAGCTGAGATATTTAGATATTTATAATGGCATACAGAGCTGAGATATTGAGATATTTACAATGGCATAAATGCTACGTGAAATCTCAATATCTCAGCTCTGGAAGGGTCTAGAGCCTCCATTTTTGCACTCAGATCTAAGTCCCATGGCCCTCTATCAGAATCCAGAGTTTCAAGAAAATCAAAATTTTGACCCGAAAAAAAAACGACAGGGGTACCACTGTCGTTTTTTTTTCGGGTCAAAATTTTGATTTTCTTGAAACTCTGGATTCTGATAGAGGGCCATGGGACTTAGATCTGAGTGCAAAAATGGAGGCTCTAGACCCTTCCAGAGCTGAGATATTTAGATATTTATAATGGCATATAGAGCTGAGATATTGAGATATTTACAATGGCATAAATGCTACGTGAAATCTCAATATCTCAGCTCTGGAAGGGTCTAGAGCCTCCATTTTTGCACTCAGATCTAAGTCCCATGGCCCTCTATCAGAATCCAGAGTTTCAAGAAAATCAAAATTTTGACCCCGAAAAAAAACGACAGTGGTACCCCTTACGTTTTTTTTCGGGTCAAAATTTTGATTTTCTTGAAACTCTGGATTCTGATAGAGGGCCATGGGACTTAGATCTGAGTGCAAAAATGGAGGCTCTAGACCCTTCCAGAGCTGAGATATTGAGATTTCATAGTGAGCATTTATGCCATTGTAAATATCTCAATATCTCAGCTCTGTATGCCATTATAAATATCTCAATATCTCAGCTCTGGAAGGGTCTAGAGCCTCCATTTTTGCACTCAGATCTAAGTCACATGGCCCTCTATCAGAATCCAGAGTTTCAAGAAAATCAAAATTTCGACCTCAAAAAAAACGACAGTGGTACCCCTGTACGTTTTTTTTTTTCGGGCTCAAAATTTTGATTTTCTTGAAACTCTGGATTCTGATAGAGGGCCATGGGACTTAGATCTGAGTGCAAAAATGGAGGCTCTAGACCCTTCCAGAGCTGAGATATTTAGATATTTATAATGCATACAGAGCTGAGATATTGAGATATTTACAATGGCATAAATGCTACGTGAAATCTCAATATCTCAGCTCTGGAAGGGTCTAGAGCCTCCATTTTTGCACTCAGATCTAAGTCACATGGCCCTCTATCAAATCCAGAGTTTCAAGAAAATCAAAACTTTTGACCCGAAAAAAAAACGACAGTGGTACCCCTGTACGTTTTTTTTTTCGGGTCAAAATTTTGATTTCTTGAAACTCTGGATTCCTATAGAGGGCCATGGGACTTAGATCTAGCAATACGTAACTGAACGAAGA
>JAQIUQ010002250.1:0-72500 GCA_030378365.1 Hybognathus amarus
GATCGAACTTTGTAATTAATATTTTCTGCTCTCTGGAACAGACCTTGTTTCATTCCATCTTAGAGTTGTGCTGAGCATCTGTTGCAAGCACGGCAAGGTTGTCTTCTCCTTTAGTCTCAATGGTCACACGTTGCATGCCTTTTGAAAAAGATATGACAGTTGCTAACGCCTGAAATCATTGTTCATAAATCAGCTGCAGTGTTGCTACAGCTGTGGTGTAGTCTGTTTTGTGTTTAGGACAAAAATCTTTTTTTGTTCAACAAATTGGGCTGCTTTTCATCTTTAAATTAATGGGGCCGCTATCTGTATCACTAATTATCAAAATATAGTATTGACACTTCTTAAAAAGAATTTAGTATTTTCACGTCATTTTAATTGCCTTTTTTCTCATTTCATTCAGAAATTATTTTTAACACACAAAAAAACCTGTTTTGTAAAAATTCTTGACTCTTGCATGCGCTGTTTAATGTACAATCTTCATGAAGTTATAAAAATGGCAAAAGTGAGTGAAAGTTGGCAGTTTTGGGTCATAAGGTTAAATTTCTAGCTTTCTCCTTATATATTTAATAAGCATAGTGCCTTTGTGATGCATCAGTAAAAGCATCAGATATTTATTTTTTCACCATTCAATGACAGGCTTTTGTCTTCTGTAGTATCTCTTAAGTGTTATTTGTGTTTCCCACTATTACTGTATTTTTGCCTTTCTTTAACAAGATGACTCTTGGTGCAAACTCACTGGAAATTTACAAACAGTAGCACTTGCAAGTGTTACAGAGGCCAGTTGTGGTATATAATATTTTTTTGTACATATTCTGCAGGAAATATTTGTCCTATGGAATAAACATATTTTTATATGAGGCCAAAGCATTAAGGAGAGGATGTTTCATGCTGAGTTAACATGCTTTTTATCTTCTCATGTTAATTTTTTTTATATTAGTTCCTCATGAGTTTGAAAAATTATTTTGTACATATTAGAGTTATACAAATGATTGATGACTTGTAAATCATTTTTCCTGGAAATGAGGGACAGATCATTGCTTCGTTTTTGATGCCTTCTGTTTACAACAAAAAAGTTCTCTTGAAACATGTTGAAGCGTTTGTGTAGCGTGTAACACTAATACATGTGAAAACGTCATATAACGTGTTGAGACTTCTGATTCCATCTTGGCCACTGTCCTTATTTACATACTTTCATACAATTCCTATTCATTTACTGTTTCGATGCAACACAAAGGAGATGTTGTGTGCAAGCTGCTCTTCTACATTGTAAAAAAAGATTTGTTATCACAACATTTTTTCTTTTGTCAAATCAACTTAAATAATTTATTTAGTCGAACAACTTATCATTTCGAGTTTTCTGATGATTAAATCATTCTCCTTCATTGTGTTAACTCACTTTTTCAAGTTCAATCAACTTGAAATTTTAGGCAACCAGGTTACTTAACTGTTTTAAAGTTAAACCAACAATATTTTTACAGTGCAGGAAATCGGGATGTTCAAATGCACATTATAGTAGTCCATGCTAACAATATTCCAAGCCCTCTGAACTTTGCGTGAGGAATACATCAAAATTGTATTCATTATTCACACTTATCAGCTTGCTACATATCTTGAGGTTTAGAATGCCAATCGAGATTGAAAAGCTACAATACTGCAAAAAAAGATATTTTGATGAAATCTGAACTTTCTGTTCTTCTCCAATTATAAGTCCACGCAACTACCACTTTGATGCTTCAATGTTACGCAACACGTATCGAGCTTCCGCAAGAACCAATGAGGTTCATTCTTCGTGTTACGCAGCACGTTTGAGCTTCAGCAGAGAACCAATGAGGTTAATTCTTGGTGTTACACAGCACCGTCCGATCTTCTTCAAGGACCAATGAGGTTAATTCTCGTGTTACACAGCACGTTGATCTTCTGAAGGACCAATGAGGTTAATTCTTGATGTTACGCAGCGATTTGAGCTTCTTCAGGACCAATGAGGTTAATTCTCGTGTTACACAGCACGTTTGATCTTCTTCAAGGACCAATGAGGTTCATTCTTGTGTTACGCAGCACGTTTGAGCTTCTGCAAGAACCAATGAGGTTCATTCTCGTGTTACGCAGCACGATTTGATCTTCTTCAAGAACCAATGAGGTTCATTCTCGTGTTACACAGCACGTTTGATCTTCTGCAGAGAACCAATGAGGTTAATTCTCGTGTTACACAGCACGTTTGATCTTCTTCAAGGACCAATGAGGTTCATTCTGGTGTTACACAGCACGTTTGATCTTCTTCAAGGACCAATGAGGTTCATCTCGTGTTACGCAGCACGTTTGAGCTTCTGCAAGAACCAATGAGGTTCATTCTCGTGTTACGCAGCACCGTTTGATCTTCTTCAAGAACCAATGAGGTTCATTCTCGTGTTACACAGCACGTTTGATCTTCTTCAAGGACCAATGAGGTTCATTCTTGTGTTACGCAGCACGTTTGATCTTCTTCAAGAACCAATGAGGTTCATTCTCGTGTTACACAGCATGTTTGAGCTTCTGCAAGAACCAATGAGGTTCATTCTCGTGTTACGCAGCACGTTTGATCTTCTTCAAGAACCAATGAGGTTCATTCTCGTGTTACGCAGCACGTTTGATCTTCTTCAAGAACCAATGAGGTTCATTCTCGTGTTACGCAGCACGTTTGATCTTCTTCAAGGACCAATGAGGTTCATTCTCGTGTTACGCAGCACGTTTGAGCTTCTGCAAGGACCAATGAGGTTCATTCTCGTGTTACGCAGCACGTTTGATCTTCTTCAAGAACCAATGAGGTTCATTCTCGTGTTACGCAGCACGTTTGAGCTTCTGCAAGAACCAATGAGGTTCATTCTCGTGTTACGCAGCACGTTTGAGCTTCTAGCAAGGACCAATGAGGTTCATTCTCGTGTTACGCAGCACGTTTGATCTTCTTCAAGAACCAATGAGGTTCATTCTCGTGTTACGCAGCACGTTTGAGCTTCCGCAAGAACCAATGAGGTTCATTCTCGTGTTACACAGCACGTTTGATCTTCTTCAAGGACCAATGAGGTTCATTCTCGTGTTACGCAGCACGTTTGATCTTCTTCAAGAACCAATGAGGTTCATTCTCGTGTTACGCAGCACGTTTGATCTTCTTCAAGGACCAATGAGGTTCATTCTCGTGTTACGCAGCACGTTTGATCTTCTTCAAGGACCAATGAGGTTCATTCTCGTGTTACGCAGCACGTTTGATCTTCTTCAAGAACCAATGAGGTTCATTCTCGTGTTACGCAGCACGTTTGATCTTCTTCAAGGACCAATGAGGTTCATTCTCGTGTTACGCAGCACGTTTGAGCTTCTGCAAGAACCAATGAGGTTCATTCTCGTGTTACAGCAGCACGTTTGATCTTCTTCAAGGACCAATGAGGTTCATTCTCGTGTTACGCAGCACGTTTGATCTTCTTCAAGAACCAATGAGGTTCATTCTCGTGTTACGCAGCACGTTTGATCTTCTTCAAGGACCAATGAGGTTCATTCTCGTGTTACACAGCATGTTTGAGCTTCTGCAAGAACCAATGAGGTTCATTCTCGTGTTACACAGCACGTTTGAGCTTCTGCAAGAACCAATGAGGTTCATTCTCGTGTTACGCAGCACGTTTGAGCTTCTGCAAGAACCAATGAGGTTCATTCTTGTGTTACGCAGCACGTTTGAGCTTCAGCAAGAACCAATGAGGTTCATTCTCGTGTTACGCAGCACGTTCGATCTTCTTCAAGGACCAATGAGGTTCATTCTCGTGTTACACAGCACGTTTGATCTTCTTCAAAGACCAATGAGGTTCATTCTCGTGTTACGCAGCACGTTTGATCTTCTTCAAGGACCAATGAGGTTCATTCTCGTGTTACGCAGCACGTTTGATCTTCTTCAAGGACCAATGAGGTTCATTCTCGTGTTACGCAGCACGTTTGATCTTCTTCAAGAGACCAATGAGGTTCATTCTCGTGTTACACAGCACGTTTGACTTCTTCAAGGACCAATGAGGTTCATTCTCGTATTACACAGCATGTTTGAGCTTCTGCAAGAACCAATGAGGTTCATTCTCGTGTTACTCAGCACGTTTGAGCAATGGGATTTGTTCTCACGGATAAAGCAAATACACTTGAGCTTCTGTTTGTGAGCTTCTGTTTTTGCTGATCAATGTTTATGTGAATAAAAGCCTAAATTCAATCAGTTCCTCATATAAAGCAATCAAGTCTCTTGGACTAAACCACTCGATTCATATGGATTTGTTTTACGATTCTCTTTATTAACTTTTTGAAACATCAACGTGGTAGTTTCATAGCTGTCAATGGAGGGACAGAAATCTCTCAGATTTCATTCAAAACATCTTCTTTTGTGTTTCGAAGATGAACGAAAGTCTTATGGGATTTGACTGCATGGGGTAATTATATTTAAAAAAACAAGTGCCAGTGCAGTAAAACAAAATACATTAAGATAGAATCTATGGCAATAACATTTTATGCAGTGTTGCAGAGTAAACTGATCTAGTTTTAAAGACTGATTTTATTGTTTTAAGAAATTTAACAATGAACAAAGAAAGATCAGCAAATAACTTCTTGATAGCTCGTCAATTTTTCAGAATGGAAAAGAGCAGTTTGGACTTTCTCGTGTTCAGTGGAAGAATTAAATTATGCAGGTTGGAAATGATATGAGAGTGTTAGGCAGAATTTTCATATTGGATGAACCAATCACTTTAAATCTTCAAATGTTGTGATATATACCAGATAAAGCTGTTGCAGGCAGTGAGGTCCAATCAGTCACAGACACCAACTATGCGCTTTTTGTCATCGATTTGTACCATTTGTGTCAGCAGAATGTTATGTACCTTTGAAAGGATTAGGGACATTTATATTTTGGAATACCAACAAAAGTCTTTTTTTCTTCACTGCAAAGTTGGACCTGATAAGATTTAAAAACTGAACTGACCCAAAAGCCACATCCCCAAAGCCCCATGTAAGAGAACGCTTCACACCTGTGATTATTGGCCACTGACCCGACAAATCACCCTCCATTAGGTACAACTCAGCACCCTCTCCATCACTGGGGAGGGAAATAGATTTTTGGCAATGAGAGGTAATCGATCACATCAGCACAGCCCTGATACATCATGCTGTCTATTCTTCTCTGTATTGACCAACCACACAAAAACACAGACACAACCCACACACAATGTCAGTCCTGGATCTGCCCCACTGCTACAGTCTTGAGTATTTCTCCGCTGTTGATTGATCCTGTAATGTGATCCTGGTAAAATGAGACCCCCAGAAGCCTTGGCCTTATTCCAGTTGCCTTTGCCAACATCTTTTGTAGTAATTTACATTAGGTGAGACTTTAATCCAAAGCGACCTATTTCAAAAGAAAGTCATTTAAAGTTAAAGCCGACATCCAATTCATCCTTGAGGTTAATCAGTAGCTTCAAAGTTTTTCCAGGGAAAGTTACAGGAAGTAAGCAGACCCTCAGTCACCCTCATGTCCTACCTGCTGTCTTTCTTTCAACACTCAAGTGGCTTTAGTGTCTTCTCTTCAGCGGGACAGCTTTCTGTGCCGTCGTGTTGTTTCACCGCAGTGGCCCCAATCTCATCCATCACTGCTTTCAGCAGCACGTTTGCCCAGTTTGAGTATAAATATCTCTCTGCTGGTGGCCTCAAGTTACCTTCTCACTACTTCTCTAATTTCAGCTATCTTTCATTAGCATCACCTCCTCTGTTTTACACTTAACACAAGAAAAGTGAAAGTGACTAAATCCTGTGTCCGTCTCGCACATGCACACTAAAATTAACATAACTACTGTTAATTTTATGTTTAGAGTAGAGACAAAGAAAATGTAACTTTTCAAAATCTCAAAACTAACCTTAAGGTTTAAAGGGATACTCCACTTTTTTTGGAAATAGGCTCATTTTACCACTCCCCCAGAGGTAAACAGTTGGGTTTTACCGTTTTACAGTTGGGTTTTACCGAAATGTATTCAGACGATTTTTTTGATATTTAGAAGAATATCAGTAACGAGACAGTATCTGGTCTTATTGACTTCCATATATATTTTTTCCTACTATGGAAGTCAAATTGAGATTCAGAAAATTGTCTGAATGGATTTGTAAACGGTAAAACTCAACTGTTTAACTCTGGGGAGTGGTAAAATGAGCCTATTCCAATAAATAAATAAAAAATAGTGGAATATCCCTTTAAAGTCAGATTCTGAATCCCAGATTTTCAGTGTGGTCTTTTTGGCCCCACTGTCTCTCCATTTAAAAGGATCAGTGTATCTGTCTTTTTCAACATGCGCTCCTGTAAGTACTTAAGTGTTGTTCAAATTTTCTCAGGTCAGAATTTGGGACTCCCACTGGGTTCCAGTAGCTTGGATTTAAAGGTTATAGAGTAGACTACACTCATTCTTGTTATTCTTAGAAAAAATGAGCACAAGATCACACCATTGTTGGCTAATGAACACAACCCAAGCATTGGGGAGTTCACATCAAAGGCCACATCTGACACAGCAGAACACACAAATTGTCTGAGCTCATGGATTTGGAAATAATGAAATGCTTCAGAGGGTGAGAGAGTGGGTGATAGTTAAAACACAAAGTGGGTCCCGTGGAAAGAATGCCTTATGTGATTTTGGTCGGAAAATTCATCCAGAAAACTAAATAGAGTTACACTCTACCTCTGTCTTGAAAAAGTGTTCCCCGTGGGTCAATGCTTTGCGTCTGAATATGTGAGTGACTCTGGAGGTAAATGCGGGAATGTGGGGGGTTTGAAGAGGTTGTTCTTGCATCAGCAGAAAAATGCTGTCTCCATAGAAACTTGGCTTGCTGCGCTCTGTGAATGAGGACAAGTCATTGAGCAAGAAAGGACTCTCCAATATTTACCAAGTGACACCCACGACTGTTTGTTGTTTAGAGTTTCTTCAATGAGAGAGAGAAAGCAGCCAGTTGCATGCTCATAAACTATAAAAAATAAAAATTGTTACACTTTATTTTGATTTCTACTAATTATAAGTAACTTTTCAACTATGTGTCAAACTCTAATTAGAGTCTTAGTTTATTATAGTAGACTGTTAGGTTATGGTTAGGTGTTAGGCTTTGGGTTAGGAGAATAAGTTTACTTGTAGTCGCCAAGTTACTTATAGTCAGTTGAATGTCTGTTGGGGGACCAACAAAATAAAGTGTTGGCAGATATTAAGCAGACAGTCTACTAATAGTTAGTTGACATGTAAGTTGAAAAGTTACTTATACTGTAGTTAGTCGAATGTCTAAAGTGGACTATCGAAATAAAGTGAAGAATTAGCAGTTGTTTACCGTAACCTCTGCATTAAATATATATCTCTGGGTGTATGCATATAAATAGTAATTACAATTAACTAAACTAATTAGTTTTTTATATATTCATTACTTGTTTTATCACATTTATAATGTACTATGTGTAACGTTGACTATCCAGATTTATCCTGAACATTTGCACGGACAATCAAATGAGACTTGGCATGTTTGAATTACTCGAAATTGCTTTCTAAATGAGCCGTTTAATATACCGAAACTTACTGAATACAAGGCTGCAAAAGCCTGTTTTTTAACCCCAGTGAGACTGAAAACAAAGACGATGAACGGGTTATGTTTCATCATTGCATTGCTTTCTGGAGGTTTTTCAGGTTTTTCAGGGTGAAGACAAAATGTGAGAAGTATGTTTTAGTTTCTGCATGTGAAACCTCAGATGTCTTGCACATAGTGGCTCCAACCATTCGACTAGTCTTGGGATCGGTTGAGAACCAACACCTGAAAAATACAGTTCAGTAGTTTGTGGTTGTGCTAATGAGAACATGTGTGATTTAAAGCTTCTCTCGTGACCTGGGCTCTAATTGGGATCATGGCATGTAAGCCCTGTGAACAATTTGGGTGGGCAACAATTTCACTGAAAACTGACAGTGAATCTACCTCACAGTTTTTCCAGATATAATCCTACATGAAAATACCACCCAATTCCTGAAGTTCATGACTTCTTTAAGGTTTTCTTTTTCAAGCCAAAGTCTATTGATTGTAATACCATGTTCAGCCATCTGTCAGTCTTGTAATGTTTCTTTTGCCAGTGAGGCACTTACTGGAACAGTTTCCTTGTGTCTCTGGGGGATTTTAAAGCGTTTGTCCCACCTGCTGGCTGCTAACAGGTGGACAGTAACCGGTCAGAGAACCACAAGAAAAGACAGAGGCCGCAGCACCGTCTTCAGAAATAAGCATAATGTGGGTTCAAGGACGGTATAAATAGAACATGTGTGAGTATATTAAAAGTGTATGTGTGTGTGTGCACACATGGTCACTCATCAGCACTGCTGCTATTATTAAAACACCTATCAACATCTGCATCTGATTTTTAATGTCTTGAAGCTTCTTTTGTCATTCACTTGTTGTAAGATTTTACATTTTCTTCCATATGACACAGATTGCTACAAATCTAACTGTCATCTTTTGATATTAGAAACACACAATACTGCGCAAATGTTTGGGGTCAGTAACAGGACCTGAAACCAGGTGACCCAACATTATAATTTTTTTAAGTCTCTTCATCTGTAGCCTATAACTTGTAAAGTCTCTTGTTGTCTGTTGTTTTTGTTTTATTTTATCTTTTTTTTTGTTGGTCTTAGAACACTGTACACCACATTAGTCAACTATGGTGGTTTTTAATTGTGCTATATATATGTAAATTGAGATTTTTGAAATTTTAGAAGGCAATTAATAATTTTTTTTCAAGGATGCATTAAATTGATCAAAAGTTGCAATAAAGACATGTATGCCTTTTTTTAAATGTATATTTAAAATCCCTCAAAAATATTAAGCAGTACAACTGTTGTCAAAATAACAATAAGACATTTTTTGAGCACCAAATTAGCATTTTATAATAATTTCTGAAGGATCATGTGACACTGAAGACTTGAGTAATAATGCTGAAAATTCAACTTTGACATCACAGAAATATAAATTTTGATAACATATCACACTTTTGCTCTTTTTACTGTTTTTTTTAAATAAAAATCAGCATTGTTGAGCATGAGACTTCTTATTAAAAAACAAATGTAAAAAATGTCCCAACAGTAAAATCACCACGAAAATATTTACTTTATAAAGGATTTATAATATAATAATTATTATAATTACTTTTAGAAAAATTATAAATGTTTACATTTAACAGCATTAGACAGACAAAGAAAAAAACGGACATCCAAAAGCTTTGACAAATAAATAAATAAAGTGATTTTTTTTTTACAAATATGTACAATTACATTACAGTGCAAATACATTTGCCCACTCCTCAATGTCACCAAGCAACATAGCAGCTGTTCACTAAAAATGTTCTTCCTCAGTATAAATGTAGTCATTTGCTTTGATTAATTGGTGTTCCTTTTTGATTCTTTTAATGAAAGCTTAAGACACCAGTGATTAAGGAACCCCAGTTTTAAAACGGTTTTGCTATATTTTAAAAGTGGCTCACCACAAAATACATTTCTACAATGGCAGGGAGGAGAATGAGGTTAAGGAGTCTAATAAATTGCTTATGATAGAATGTGAGGGGAACAGCCAGCCTTTAAAAGCCATTAAAGGCAAGCAGCTTGAAGCCCTAATTACAGGGACTTAATGTTGGGCTGTGCTGCATTCATGCTGTGACGGTCAGAAGTTAGCCTATGTTTTGGCCTGCTGCGCTGAGAGGAAGCAAAATAGACTCTCCCTGTCAGAGCAATGAAGAGTTGCGCAGCGCATTGCTAAGATTTTCAATCGCATTGCCAAGAAACCTAATGAGAACAAAAATGGTAAGAATGCAAATTCAGACTTCAGCGTTTAATAGCACTTGACTTTATCCATGGTTACACCCCCAAAAGCCATTAAAACATACAATAAATAAGTCTAAATTGCCCCTGAATGCTCTATTATGTGCCTGTGCCAACTAAAATTCCACTGGAAGAAAGATGAACTGTGCAGGAGACGGAGAAGAAAAGAGTTGAGGATTACTCTACGAAGTCAGAAAAGCAACTAAGGAAGCATTCATGTGACACCTCTTAACCTTGGCCTACTCTGTTTTCTTCAATGTAATTTCTCCTCTGGGTCCCAGTTACAAATTCCAAATCAATACCACATTGAAGGGAGACGAATGTCATGCTCTCTATGTAATGTTATCAGTTGCCAAAATGTTTTAGATGGTGCATTAACTAAAAAATATTGAAATTCTATATACAACATGCCCCAAAAAATCCCTCAAAGACAAAATATAAAAACATTTGATTCAGTCTAGCATTGTTTGATCAAGAAGAATACAGGGCTAACAAGCAAAATGCAGGCAGCAGTTTAATTTGCCTGTCAAAGTAGTCAGTGTGGCTCAGGTTTTAATCTGTCAAATGGCCAATGAGGACAGATACATTAAATTTTGCTCTTCGTTTGTAAGTAATGTAGTAAAAAAACCCGGTAAAACAAAGGCTGGATCCGAAATTGCTTCCCTACTAGGCGAAAAACATAAGACAAAAGAAATAGGTCTATGTCCGAATTGGCTACTCATAATAAAAGAGGGAAAAAGTACACGGATGAACTAGCCTACTTCTTTCGACAAGATTCTTAAGTGTGCATATTCCATAAAACCACGGGTGAGGATTTATTAATGGCAGTGAAGCCACCTAACTGATGCCGGTAGGTAGGAAAGTAGGCTACTTCCACACATTCATATAGGCTAGGCTACTATTTAGAATGTAGCCTATTAAGCCTGTTCACACTGGGACGAATTTCGTGCACAATACTCGCCAATGTTTAACGCCTTATGACTAAACAAAGGGCACCAATGTGAGTGTGCACACTGACGCGAAAAATGCCATACGCAAAAGCGCCATTTTTTTAAAACAACTCAGATTTGTTTTTTTTTTTGGTTGGACGCACCGCAAAAAAAAAAACTATCTGACCAATTAGATTGGCAATTTTGCGCAGGTGTTTGGAGATTCGCTTAGGTGTGTGAACACAAAAACGCTGGCGAATAACACACGCCGATTCGTCCCAGTGTGTACGGCCCTTTAGGTAGGCCTACTTTTTTTAATGGCCATGAAGTAATTAGCTACTTATTTAAAACTTGTTAAAGTATGATTTTGGACACGGTCAGAAACTAATGCTGCATAGATATACTACCAATTTCACCTGTTTTTCGGAAATCTAAACGCATGGTGTGACTGCCTACGCATTGCATTCTCAGCGCTGCCGCAAGGAGGCGCATTAGCGTGAAATTTGCGTACGTTTTTTCTTCTTCTTTCAACTACTGTCATGGCGGAGCGAAAGTTTGAAGAGAATCTTCTGAGCAAGGTAGTGTCAATACTTATGTATATAGCAACTTACTTAAAGAATATTAACATTCAGTTTAATGGCAGACAGACATCTGCATAGAACTGTATCGCCCAATTGAGCACTGGGGTTTGTTTGTCTTATAGTATTATAGCTCACGTTGCCTAATTACTTGAGTAAAGTATGTTTCCGCCCTCAAACAGCCAAGTAATTAAATAACCTATGAGACGGCAAAAACTTAAAAGCTATATTTGTAACCCCACTGACTGTAAATCACAGTAATATAGTGATTTCAATTAGTTCCGTCTCGCTAGTGGCACCTCTGGTGTCTGAGTAACAAAAGGCCTTCTGACAGCTCTGTGTGTCCCCTCAGTTCTTGCGTTGCCGGAGCGCCAGTCATGTTATTAAATTCACCACTGGCAGCGATAGCTAGAGGGCTGGTGCGTTTGTCACTCCGTCATTGGGGATAAGGGCCCTGGGAGCTGTGACAATGCAATTTCATTTCTCCCTGCTTTTGTAATGCCAGAATGCAATAAAACTGTCTGGCTCCAGACAGACCGTTTTACTGACCTAAAATTCTAGTCCTGAAAACTATTAGTTGCAAAATGTCAGACTCTAAAATGTAGAATAATGGCGCCTCATTCCTTTAGGTTTAGCTGTTGGACGCAGCTGGACAAGTGAGTCACTAACTACCTAAGAGGTAAAGCTCACATGTCTTAATGACTAACCTATGCTGTTGGTTGGGCTACAGGTCAAATTAAAAATCGGTTTAATTTATTTGACAATCATAATGTTTGTGCTAGAGGTCTGTGTGTGGGTATTAATTTAAAGGTCTATTATCTGTTAAAAGTTTATTGAGTCATTTTGGTTTCTTGCTTTTGGTAGAAGAATATTTAAGGGAATTGAGGTGGCAAAATTTTCCACTGTGGCTGGTTTTCAGTTTTGGTGGTTTTGCATGATTTGTTGGAAGCTGCTGCTGTTACAAAATATCTGTATTCAAGGATTTTCCATATAGAAGCACTAAAGTGCTTCAAAGTATTTTTTCTTGTAGATTAACCGTATAGATCTTATCATTTGTGTCTTTATTCAGGAATGATTAAGCAAACACTAACCAATTTGTCTGTTTAGCCAGAATGCCCTTGTGGAGAGAAATGTATTCACTGGGCATATCAGCCCCACTGATGCATGGCATTTGCTTTAAATAATTAAATTTCTGGAAGTGTTCTGTATAGAGGTGTTTGGCTGAATTATGGCTGGCTTTTGCCTGAATTGCAAACCAGGAAGGTCATTCAGAAGGCCTGTAGTACAAAACTAAATGAATATAAATTATGTGATTTACTGCCCATTGATCAGAACTTCAGCTACTGCTGTGACAAAAAAAGCTGCAGTATTTAGTATTTTTAACCTTCTTTCTCTCCTTCACTGAACCTTAAATGTATTTAAATAATCTAGAAAAACATTTTATTTATTTATTACTTTATCATAAATATGTGTAACTTTTAAATGTATTTCAATTATATATATATATATATATATATATATATATATATATATATATATGGGCTGTGCAAAGATTAATTGTAATTAATCGCATGCAAAATAAAAGTTTTTGTTTACATAATATATTTGTGTGTGCTGTGTATAATTATTTTGTATATATTAATACATATGCATGCATGTATATATTCGAGAATTATTTGCAGGTAAATACTGTATATATATATAATAAATAGGCCTACATAATCTATATTATATATAAATATAAATGTTTTATACATGAATAACACATTTTCTTAAATATATACATGTATGTGTATGTAGTTATATATACAAAATAATTATACACAGCACACACAAATATATTATTTAAACACAAACTTTTATTTTGGATGCGATTAATCACAATTAATCTTTGCACAGCCCTTATGTATATATATATATATATATATATATATATATATATACTTTATGATTCACACACACACATTTTATTTATTTATTTGTTTGTTTATGTTTAATTTTATTTATTATAAATATTTGTGACAAAGTGTATTTCAATTATTTTATCACTATTCTGTTCACTATTATGTTGTGGACCATTATTATTATTATTTATTTTTTTATTCTGAACCGATTCCTTTTCGTATTCATGTTTCAGGTTAATTTTTTTGAAAAAGGGTGCTTGGTTGTTTACGTCTTGAGCTGAACCTACCTCACATTGAGCATTAATAGCACAACTAATTACTTCCAATTAACATCGGCCTATTAGGGAAATCGATCCTGCCATCGGCAACGATTTACTACAGCTGTGGTTTATAAACATCAACGGCAAGGTGCGTCTGATCCGATCCTCCTGGCCACATGTATTTCTACAGTCAGCACAAGCAAACAGAAAGTAAATAGAATCTTTTGTCTCTGTTGTATCACATTAAAGGTTGAGTAGGGAGTATGTGGGCTGGAAGCTACAGAAGCAGACAACACTTCTACCTTGCATCCACTCTTTCTAAACATTTGATTTGTGATAACATCAGTGCAAGGTCATCGTTTAGCTGTTTGACACTATCAGAAGGCTGATAGTGGAACTAGCCTGGTTTTGGAACCAATATAAATGCATTTAAAACATTACAGCATACACAAAGACGCTGACAGTAAAGGCTGACTGTAAGGTCATTAGAGCCGGATCGATAATGTTAATGAACAGACAGTTGCAACAGCAAGTGTGACAGACCATTTAGATGAGCACCACTTTAAAACTATTAGATCAGCACAGAGACGCACACACCCATGGGAAGAACTGTTTTAGGGAGATTTTATGCTGGTTTATTCATGCATTTATTTAATTTTAGAATATGAAGGTATGAGATAGAAAGCATTAATGTGCTTTTTTATTCTAGCCACGCTGCTGATTACACCTAATGTATGCAGTTAATATGGTTACAACTGCTAAATTGATAAATGTATTTGTACATTCCTCTGAAAGTTAATATAATGCTGTTTTTGAAGTGTCCTTAATGGACATCTGTGTCAGTTTGAGTTTTTACCCTTAGATGGCAGTCATACTGTAGGTTGTGCTTGGCACTCTGCATGACTGATGACTTGTAGCCTAGTTTATGACTTCAAATTTCCTTCTTAAAGTTACTAGTTTGATTAAGTGCCTATCATAAAAGACACATTTTGGAAATGATCAGATCTGTTGCTGAAAACAATGTATTTATATATCTTTTTAAGGGCCTCATACAAATACATGAAATCTGGTTGGGCGGTCAGGTGGTGTGCTGACTATGTTTAAAGTACTTTCCCAGGGGACAAAATATAGCACACTTAAGTGAGCATTTATGTATGATTCGACTTTAAAGAAATGTATTGATTATACTCTCCAATGCCCTGCCTCTACATGCAGGACTTTATGCTCTCATTCACAGGTTGCGTGTGGATTTTCTGTTGTGTCAGCTTGAAGAAATAATAAGGAATGCTTGCATGAAAGGAGATGTAATTATAATTACTTGCCACTTAATTAATAGCATTCTGTTCTCCATCTACTCATGCAATACTGGACTTTCATCAAAAAAATGTATGATGTAGTCGTGTAAAGCAAATTTGTCCGCGGTCGCTGTATAAATGGTGATACCGGTATATACATTTTGACTGAAACTTTGACTTTGATTTTATTCATCGGCTTCGAGAGGACACAGAAAAGGGCAGGGCTTAGTAAAATGTCCCTTGAGCTCAACTACTGTATGCTGACATCCTCCCTTGGCTGGAGAAAATGTGGACTCCTCCATGTTGGGACATCAGAGCTTGTTGGCATGAGAAAAGCTTCCTAGTTTGCTAGTTTTACACAGGAGTGGATGGCTTGCCAGGCATGGTGGGTGAAAGTTTGGCGTCCTCTCAGAAGTGTGGACACCAAATCTTCTGCCATCTGTTACCGCTGTCACCAGTACTTTCTATGTAAACATGATTCTTCCTTTAAAATTATACGTTTAATGTTCCCTTTCAGACTAATAGCCAATGTAAAAATGGAGGTGGTAAACTTGAAGCCCACATTGTGGATTAAAGTTCTTGGCCTAAACCATTAGCATGGTTTACCTGACTAAACAACATAATTTACATTCAAATGTGTCATTTTTGTTCTTGTTTCATCTTTCTAGTTCACGTGTTCTTGATTTTTATTTAGAAATTTGTCCAATGATGCGTCTCAATTCGCCTACTTATACTATGCCCTAAAAGTATGTACTCTTTTTTTTATGTAGAAAAACTGCATGCGGAGTGTGTATATCTCTTTTAGTTTATTCTTAGCTAAAAACACTTAGTTCTTTCAAAAATATTTGTGCTCATTAATGTATATTTACTTCGTTCAAGTAATAAAGTATTCTTGTGAGTGTATAATATGCCATTGAAAATATATACGGGTAAGGGGTTCTAATGTCGGTTGCCATGTTGCCCCTCCATCTTGAAAGTACACTAGCCAAAGAGGGACATAACCGTTAATTCAAGCTTCGCCTTTCGCGTTTACGTTTGGACGAGGTCGAACTGGAAGCCATATTAATCTTGGACTACATTGGCCACCGTAGGAGTTAAAACAAAATTGGAATTGAGAGGAACAGAAACTAATATTCACTGGATGGTCATATACCTTTTCACCGCTACAGTAGATGGGGTAAAAATCACACAGTGTAGCTATAACACTTTCTACTCATGTTTGTAGTTCCTCCCCAAAGCGCAAAGGGTTGTGGATAATATTAACCTTTAGAGTGAATATGGAGCCACACTTCTAAAATAGTAGACAATCCGCGGACTTCTGGCATACTCTTTTCAACATACTATGCTTTGGGACACACTTATTTCAATCTCGCATACTGTTTTGGATGGAGAGTATGGACATTAAGATGCAGGGATAGTTTTTGTCATGTGATTCCCTGTTCCCCTCATGTGATCTTGCCACATGGCTTCTTCTTCTTCTTCTGCTTCTCCTTCTCTTCCTCATACTTCCCTACTATATAGTAGCCGGAAAATCGTATGTGACAAAATAAGTATGTCTGAATTTACAGTACTCATAAAAGAGTTGTCAAAAAGTACCCGGATTCCCGGCAAGATTCTGAATTGTGGAAATAATGGACACTTTCCCACAAGGCCACGGCAGAGAATTTGGGCGATGCAACCAATGCAGGTAGACCACATGATAGGTAGGTTTAGGTCTGGGGTAGGGTAGGGTTACACGTGATCCTGCAGGCGTTATCTAACTGACGCTAAGGAAAAAGTATCAGTTAGATGACGCGGGTAGGTTTAGGTCTGGGGTAGGGTAGGGTTACATGCGATCCTCAGGGCGTTATCTAACTGACGCTAAGGAAAAAGTATCAGTTAGATGACGCGGGTAGGTTTAGGTTTAGGTCTGGGGTAGGGTAGGGTTACACGCGATCCTAGGGCGTCATCTAACTGACGCTAAGGAAAAAGTATCAGTTAGATGACGCGGGTAGGTTTAGGTCTGGGGTAGGGGTAGGGTTACACGCGATCCTCAGGGCGTCATCTAACTGACGCTAAGGAAAAAGTATCAGTTAGATGACGCGGGTAGGTTTAGGTTTAGGTCTGGGGTAGGGTAGGGTTACACGCGATCCTCAGGGCGTCATCTAACTGACGCTAAGGAAAAAGTATCAGTTAGATGACGCGGGTAGGTTTAGGTCTGGGGTAGGGGTAGGGTTACACGAATCCTCGGGCGTCATCTAACTGACGCTAAGGAAAAAGTATCAGTTAGATGACGCGGGTAGGTTTAGGTCTGGGGTAGGGTTACACGCGATCCTCAGGGCGTCATCTAACTGACGCTGAAGGAAAAAGTATCAGTTAGATGACGCGGGTTGGTTTAGGTCTGGGGTAGGGGTAGGGTTACACGCGATCCTAGGGCGTCATCTAACTGACGCTAAGGAAACAGTATCAGTTAGATGACGCGGGTAGGTTTAGGTCTGGGGTAGGGTTACACGCGATCCTCAGGGCGTCATCTAACTGACGCTAAGGAAAATAGATGACGCGGGTAGGTTTAGGTCTGGGGTAGGGTTACACGCGATCCTCAGGGCGTCATCTAACTGACGCTAAGGAAAAAGTATCAGTTAGATGACGCGGGTAGGTTTAGGTCTAGGGGTAGGGTTACACGAGATCCTCAGGGCGTCATCTAACTGACGCTAAGGAAAAAGTATCAGTTAGATGACGCAGGTAGGTTTAGGTCTGGGGTAGGGGTGGGGTTACACGTGATCCTACGGCGTCATCTAACTGATGCTAAAGGGCGCCTAAAGCGTCAGATATTGAAACATGGTCAAAATGCTTCCCAAGGCTTCAGTTAGGTGACGCCTTGGGTGTGAGAATGGGCTGGGGTACATCTGGATTATGTTTGTACTACACACAATCTAGATTCATATAGAACTTACTTTTTAGCACTCACAAAGTACTTATTAAAAATAAGTACCTACTCAAGTGAGTATGCGATTTTGGTTACAGCCTTCTTCCTCGTTGGTTCATTGTCTTGTTACATTGATATCAGTTCTGTCTTTTCATTGGTTCTTGTTTGATTAGTTCTACTTTGTCATTGGTTTTTGTCGTTGTCAAGTGTTTCCCCATGTATTTAAGCCCTCATTGCCTTGTCGTGTATTGGTAACTTGTGTCAACCTGGTGTTGTAGTCTCAAGTCAAGTTATAGTCTGTTTATAGTCACTGTAACATTTTACAGTGTTATGAGCTTTTCATTTGTATTTTGTTAAAGAGCATCACAACATTAGCAGTAGGGCTGGGTAATAAATATCGATTTCTCAATATTAATCGATTCTCATTTTTACGAACTGATATCGATTCTTAAATCTCAAGTATCGATTAGTCATCCTGTTTCATTTGAATGAATGGAACATTGTATTGCGACTGCATGCATCCAAAAAATCGCAATAATCTTTGCCCTTTGTTACTATTGATATGAAACAAAGTCTCAGTTTTCAAATTACGTCCATTTTCTCTAGAAATTCAAAAACATCAATAACGTTTTGGCGCTGTGGCGTGAAATCACTCTGGTGCAGCTCAAGAGAAGCAGCAGCGCTGATCTCTCTTCCGGCTTAATACCAGTTACAGCGTGAAATAAACATGAATGAGCATCTGAAAGTGTGTTAAAAGATAGAGTACAACTTATTCGAAATCCGTATCATGTCACATTGATTCGCTCAATCAGCGTTTCAACCGTGGAAAGACGTCAGTTAAACAGCTTGTAATCAATGTCATGTATCGTCATATTTACCTCACCCACATCAACTCGTTATAGTCAGCTAGAAAAAAAAATAACTCCAGAGAGGAGCATTTTGCTAAATATACATATGCATTATAATCTTAATGTTCTTCGATATTTAATGCATATTTGAATAAATCTGGCAAGTTTTTATGACAGCCACCATTTAAATGTTCTTATTATAAAAATAAATAAAAGTGTTGGTATAGCTACAAAACAGTTAATTATTACTTTCATTTTAGACTAATGAAGCCTAGTAGGTAAGTAGGTAATAAGCATTGGTTAAGAGATTTGATTCCCTTGAGAAAAATTCCCATTTATTGTAACTGATATCCAAAATAATCAATATTGAATTGGAATCGAAATTGGAATCGAATTGCAAGCTTGTGAATTGAAACCGAATCGAATTGTGAAATTTGTCTCAATACCCAGCCCTAATTAGCAGTACTCAGCAGACACCTTATCAAAGTTTATCCCTAAAAGCCACATAGCTCTTGCAATTCTTTCAGTCCCTCCAAACTGATGTGACAATGGTACAGTCTCATTATATACCAATCTAAGTAAAGTACATTTTAAACATGAATTAAGTTATTGTTAACTGAAAAGAAAAAAAAGAAAAAATGTATACATGGACAAAACAGAGAGCCTATATTGCACAAGCTTCACTGCCTTTAAAGGAGATTTTAACAGTGACTGACAGGAACCCTTTGCTGAGGTGGTGCTTTGGTTCATAGTCTTCCTGTTTACCTTGATAACCGTCATTCTGTGGTGTACACGTGTGAGAAAGTATGTTTATGAGTGAATGTGTAAATCTTTATGTGCCCATCTGAGACGGTTTTTGTGCACAGTAATCCGCAGAAAGTAACAGTACGTCTCGACAAAACAGACGGCAAACGCTCCAGACACCCACTATTTGAAGTAGGAAACTGAGAAACCTCAAGCGCCGTCTGCCGTGGACTGAAACTTCTTTCTCATTGTTCGGTGAATGAGTTAAAAATGTCGTTGAAACCTCAGTATGATGAGTCAACAGATTTGGTGTTGTTTCCTAAACGGTGACCTCTATTTTCTACAACTCACTTTTCAAATGTGACTTACTGAAAGGGGATGTATGACTAAGAACGATAACTGACAGATTGACGGTTACTTTTAGTGACGGGGTAGGAAAGCTTGACTTGTCTTGACTGCTTCTCCACTATGAGAATTACTACTATAACTATAAAGAAAAAAAAGTCAAATAATTTAATTTTATTCTTATTGTTTTGGGAACACTTTATTTTGATGGTCCCTTTTGACTATAAGTAACTTTACAAATACATGTCAACTTATTCTTTCCCTAGCCCTACCAGTCGACTAATACTCTACTAATACTCAAATGAGAGTTAGTAGACCTGTACAACTTCTCAACTAACTCTCATTAATGTATGGACTGTCTACTTAATATCTGACAACTCTTTATAGTGATGCTCCTCCAACAGACACTCTACTGACTATAAGTAACATTGCAAATACATGTCAACTTATTCTTTCACTAGTCCTACCAGTCGACTAATACTCTACTGAGAGTTAGTAGACCTGTACAACAGTCAACTGAATGTGTTAAAGGGACCATCCAAATAAAGTGAAACCAATTTTTTTTTCACACAAAATTATTTTAATGGGACCAATCCAGTGTCTCTAAATATTACTTTGGTCTGAATGCTTGGCAGTAAAATGTAAAAGGAAACTTTTGTGGTATATCTTTTTAAATGTGTGGTTTTATCTTTTAAAACATTTTTAGACACCTGCAACTCATTAACATTATTATAATTATAATTAAATAATGTAATTATAATTTAATTACTGTAAGATCATAACCTGTTGTCACACCATTAATAAATGGTAATGATTTAAAAGTATAGTGGAGACAAGAAGTTTGTGGGTTATTCAAAGCGCGAGTATTTTGGGGTTTGAGGAACACACACACACACACACACCATTGGCAGCTGACTATGACCTCTTCTGCCCCACAGCCTAACAGATTCAACCACACACACACACCCTGGCACTTACATTCAAGTGTTTTTTGCTCCAGTTGCCTTCTTTAATGACTTCAACATGGGCCTGCCAATATTTTTTATTTTAGGAATGGTTCTGAATCTTGCTCACAGCATGGATTTGCAAGGTATGTCCATATCCTCTCAGGTTTAATCATTTTTGGCTTAATTTGAGCAGCTTGTTTCAGGGGATGCTGTTGCATTTTCTGGCCCTTTTGGATAGCTTGCATATTAAATGGTATAGGCTATAAGAACAGACAGCTTTTGGGTGGAATAATGTAAATTAGAAGCATTTGGTAAAACATGTGAACACAACCAGTACATTTAATTTGAATATGTATCAGTTTGTTCAAACTGAAAAGACATTTGCAGAGAAAAAGGGAGTGAATTACAATTTTCTGCAATTGTGCACTAAAAAATATAATTATTTCTTTAAATGAATATGCTATTTGATTAGATGCTATTTTTGAGCTTTGGCTGTTATTGCTGCAGAATTTTGAGTAAGTGATGCTTATCATAATGATAATATATATTGCTAATTGAGAAGAGCTGCATGCAATGAATGAAGATTCTTTCACAAATTCTGCTTTAGGCATTTCCCTTTTCATTCTGAAAACAATGGGGCATGGAAACAATAAATTCTGTCTTGTATGTATTTGGAAGTACTGATGAAATTAGATCTTGAGAAAAGGTTACATAAAAAAAATCAAATGTGGTTTAAATTGTTCAGTATGGACAGTAGCAGAAAATAAAGTGAAAAAAAAACATATTGCAATTGTGGTTTTTTTCTTTGTTTATATTTGTAACTAAATCAGTGTAGTGATGACGCACTCAGCAGCTGTGATTCTGAACACAGAATTGTGTTTGCATGTAATCAGTTAAATGAAGATGAATCAGGTACAGTGGTATGTGTGTGGTTTACAGCAGCACGCAACATGTGTGTGTGAAAGACCTGTGTTGGAAAATCAAGTCACATGATTGAAAAACCAAAAACATCTGCTTCCTCTCGTGCAAAGCGGCTCAATTTCCATCCCAGACTCAATGCATGCTGCAGCTGATGTAATTTTTTTAATCAGGGCCTTATGCATATCCTTTAAACATTGTGAGTAATGTTGCAGATGCATTGCATTTTAAGATAATTTTAGCTATTCTGAACAGTGTGAAATTGTGAATGGTCCTTAGTTCACCTAATTAAAATTCTGTCATTTATTTACCCTCATGTCATTTTTTTAAATTCTGTATGGCTTTCTTTCTTCATTGACAGCACACAATTAGATATTTGAATAATGTGCTGCCTGCTCTTTTCCATCACAATGAAGGAAGACTGGATGCAAAAGCACCACAAAAAGTAGTTGTAAAATAACATAAGACTTGCTGTATATCACACAAAACTACTTTTCTATTCTTTTTTATGGTGCTTTTTGTTATTTCGGAGCTTGACAGGCCAAATCCCCATTAAATTTCAATATATGGAAAAAGCGCAACCAGGACATTCTTCAAAATGTCTTCTTTTGCCTTCCACAATTAATGGTCATTCAGGTTAGAAACCACATGAGGGTGAATAAATAATGATAGAACTTCTTTATTGTTTGTCTCTGGATGAACTATCCTTTTAAAAATGTTGTTTCTTAATCTACTCTGGGTTACATAACATGTCCTTCAGGATTAATTTCACAAAATGTTTGGGAGTGTTAAATGGACATGTCAAGAAATCCTTTTGTTGGCTGCCCTATCACGAATGAAGAAATCTGTCAAAGTTTATTAAGAGTGCCAAGTGCTGACACGTCCCCTGACTGGGCTTTATATATGTGGGGTTAGCAGGGGACACGTTGAACGTAAATAACAAATAAAATTAGTTGTTACCATAATGATTACTGTAATGGACTATGCCATTAAAACTTTGAGTAATATTGGTCCTCCTCCTTTTTATATACATAGATTCAGAGGCCAGAGACTTGATTCTCAACCCAACTGTGACAGGGATTTTGGGAGAGGATGTCTACCTGCATTGTCTGTACACTGGACAAAGTGAAATCGCTTACTCCTCCTGGAACCGGCTGGATTCTACAGAAGAGGTCAAGGAGATTGGCAGGCTACAATCAGAATAAGCCTTTCAACAGAGAAAACTTTGATATCCCGGCATTTCCTACAAACCTTACCGTAAAGATAAACGTGACAAGTCTCGACCAAGAGGGAGAATATGCATGCGTCTTTAACTCTGATGAGGATGAAATAAAGGACACCATGTTTTTCAGAGTTATTGGTGAGTATGAATAAAGATTGAAGTGTGAAGACTGAATAAGCCACGGATTTCTGAATAGTTCGAATTTAGTCACTCTCCTGTTGTATTAAACCTACTTTTCTTCCTCTATGGAACACACATACACACACAAATGTATTTTGCAAAATTGCGTGGGCCCTCTTTTCCAAACAATGAAAGTAATAACAGTGAACTGTTAATATGTCACTTTTTAAGACACGTCACGTCAGCTTTGACAAAACATTGGAACAATTGGTTCCTGCAAGGCACAAGTCAAATGGTTTACATATCTGGTGTTTTATATCAGTTGTGGAGCTTGACGGCCCAAGTCCCCCTTCATTTTCATTGTAATTTGAAATTGTAAAATAATATATGTATGACATGAGGGGTGAGTAAATTAAGACATTTTACATTTTTTGGGTGATCTATTCATTTAATTCTGAGATTACATGCATGCAAAACTCATTAACATCTCTGTTTTGTCTCTAAGCTCGGCCTGAGATTGACATAACTGTGGAGAAGGAAGTTGTGAACAGGACCCTCTACCATACTGTCACTTGCTCTGCCTCCAGTGCCAAGCCTAAGGCTGTGATTAGATGGGAGATCTCTGGTGCGCTTCCAAGAGATGACATATTCTCTGTGAACATGACTGATACAGTTCACCCCAATGGCACAACCAGTTTAATCAGTGTACTGCGCTTCCCCTTAATTATGAATAATGAGAGCACTGTTACCTGTGTGGTCAATCATTCAGCTTTTACTGAACCTAAAAGAGTCGACATTGAGGTGGACACATTTGGTAAGTTCAGTTTTGACAGGTACAGGTAATCAAAAGAGATATTGTTATGTGGAAAAGCCAAAGACTGTCAGATAGGGCAATGCATTCGCATCTTCAGGGCATCATATATTGAGACGCTTTTGACAATGCATATACATCCAACGCACATGGCACGCTTATTAACACGCTTCGGTTATGGGTAGGTTTAGGTCTGAGGTGGGGTTAGGGTTAGACGGAGGCACCTTCTGGCCCATATATATATATCTGCGTCTCATATTGACGCTAATAGGGTGCCATGTGCGTTGGATGTATACGCATTGTCAAAAGCGTCAGTATATGACTATTTAGGATGAGAATTGGCTGTCAGACAGCATAAATTAGAATTTTTTTTATGAAACCTGAAAGGTAGAACTGAGAAATCAAGTTGGTATACTGTCTGCACTTTGCGCCAGTGTTGCAAGTGTTTCCTGCGGTATTTGCAGCAGCTGTCTGACCACAAAAGTCACATAGTCTACTCTGAAGCTTTTCTTTTAGAATAGAAGAAGTTAGGAAAACTCTGAAGAATAAATGTCAGCACTTCTGTTTCTAACAGGTTATTACAGAACACAGAATATATTTTTAAAAAATGACTGCTACCAAACTTAGGAATAGTGGTGGACTCAGCAAGAACTGTTCTCAGAGTTAGCATTTTTAGCGTGTTTAGCAAGCAATTCCCTGGGATCAAGGCACATGAAACTAATTTATAAATGCAGAAAGTTCATGCATCTTGATATATGCCCAGTTATAATGCTGTTGTCCATCATTTGTTCAGTTAGTGCAGCTATTTTTGATAGAAAATGTACAACGAATATTCTGTTTACCTCCTGCCTTATGTTAGCGGTAATAGCGCAGTTAATTGCAGTAGATTTTAGACATGTAACAAATTTACTTCTAAACATGCATACTGCATTATATATAAGACACCATCTACAAAGGCAAATTTTACATATAAAGTGGCATTTACGTAAAGCATAGCATTTGGCCTGAAAATAACAGCTTAATTTGAATACTCATGCGCTATTTCAGTGCATTGTGCCTAGCAAAACTAGATTGCATGTGTTTAGTGAATAGGGTTTTGCACTGAAATACTGCATGCAAAAGTGCCGCTACTTTTTAGTGAATTCACCCTTTGTTATTTCTTGAAACATGACATCTAAACCAATTGTCCTTGTTGGGGCTATAGTTAGCATCTCCAACAGCTTGGTAAACAGAAGGAACAGCTGATAAAACTCAGTTAAACTCAAATGTCAGCTTGTTTAACCTCAAGATCATGCTAACAGATACACGTCTCCGTTTTCTAAATAGGATAGTCTCTTAGAGGATTTTCATGAACCTCCATTGTTCATATTGGCACTTTTCTTCTTTATCAGTTTCTCCTATTGTGAGCATGGAGACCGTCCTGGTCCAAGAAGGAGGAGAAGACTTTCAAGAGGTCACCTGCATGGCAAAAGGGGGAGACCACATCCAAATATCACATGGAGACTGCCTGAATTCAAAAACACACCATCTTTACTGAAAAATGAATCCGAACCAGATTCTGTTATCAGTTCGATACCGGCTCCCATCAGATCCGTATGAAGGAGAAAATATCTCTTGTGTTTTTGGCTACTTGTTTTTCCCCTTCATAAACACAAGGACAATCACTTTGCCAATTTACTGTGAGTATACCAGCACAATTAATATTGAATAGATACACATATGTACTGTAGCATGAAGCAGTCTCTCACTTGTAAAACTTGGTTCCCTCTAGATCTTTCCTCACTTCGGCTGAAGGACGTTGTTGATCACAGTGAGAATCAGACTTCACTGGCGTTTGAGGTGGGGGACGCGGACATTACAATCAGGATGAATGTTTTGGGCAATGTACCAAGTTATAAAATGAACTGTTCCAGGTAAGAGTTATTAATAATATACTGATCCAACACAATGATGGTTATAGACCATTTCCTCTGCATTATAAACATATTGGATTCTAGTATATTTGCTACTGAGACACATTGTGAAATGCTTGCTCTGCACCTTTGTTACATTTAATCAAGGGAAGGCCAACCACTGCCTGAGGATGTGGATGTGGTTGGCAGTGATATCTTTATCGGAGGTCCTGTAGAGCTTCACCTTGCTGGACAGTATCTCTGTCAGGCCTCTTACCGTAGACATCAAGTGTCCTTGCAATTCACAATTGAAGTGAATCCAAAAGTTATATTGCCAGGTATTGTATTTACTGTAATATTTTTTTTCACAAAACTGTATTCACATTTTACACTATTTACATTTTAAATATGTTTTTGTTTTTAGTGACATTTCCCCCAAACATCAGTTTGAATATAGAGGAGGATTCAGAGTACATTCACATTGAGTGTTTGGCCTTCAATGCTGTTCCCACTGCAAACGTGTCCTGGATCATTTCCCCAGAGATGAATAGTACAATTCAGTCTAATGTCACATCCTATAATGGATCTTATTCAGTCAAAAGTGTCTTGACTGTGCCCAGCTGCATGGCACGGGAATATGTAGCTGAGTGTGTAGTCGACCATCCTGCTTTAATGGAACAAGAGAGGCGGCAGATTGCTCTTCCTATATGTGGTAAGTGTGCCACTGATAGCTGTAGTCATCATGAACAAAGCCTCTTTATTCTCTAAATTAGTTCTAGATGTTTAAACTACATTTAGTAAGTAAATAAAGTTTATTTCTAAAGCGCTTTTCAGAGATAAAATCACAAAGTTCTGTATATGAGAAAGGTAAAAACAAAACCTTATATAAACAATATAAAAAATGTATATACTGTACATATGTAAAATCAAAGTGACACTAGTTAAAATCCATCAACCAAAAGCTTTCTTAAATAAAAAGTCTTCAGATCTGTTTTAAAAGATTCAACAGAGTCAGATGCAGAGATGGGCAGGGCGTTCCACAGTTTTGGGGCAACAGTAGGGCACTAAATCTGAACCTAAATGGGAAAGCCTTTTCAAATTTGATTCATAAATTTAATTGTATTTGAAATTCAAAGACTCAACAAATTATCTAATGTTTTTTATTGATGTATGGTAGATGGATGGATTGATTTTGTTCTTTTTTGCAGCACCACCAAATATAACTTTGCAGTCTAGTATTAAATGGGACAGTGGCGTTGCATACACATGGCTGGTGTGTTCAGTGCAGAGCCAGCCTCCAGCAGCCATCAGCTGGGCCGTAGACTGCCATGGCATTGACAGTGGCTCTATTGAGTTCATAATGAGTCAGCCTGACTTTCAGCGGAGTCATTTGATTGCCGCCCAGAGTGCGGCACCTATTCCTGATTTACTCGCATGACGGATGCAGTGTAACCTGTGCGGTTGAGCTTCAAGGGTTAGAGAAACCAGAGAACAAGACTATTGACCTCCCACGCTTAGGTACGTTTTATTATTACATAAACCCCAAAAACCCTCTTGAGCCAAAATGTATTAATTTTATTACATTAGGAAACTAAATGTCAAACCATTAACTGACCTAACTGTCACTGTGTATCACTGTGAAACTGTACCAATCTGTGTCCTGTGACCTGGAATTTAAAGGAGTAGTTCACTTTAAAAAAAAACTTTTGCTGATAATTTACTCACCCCCATGTCATCCAAGATGTCCATGTCTTTCTTTCTTCAGTCGAAAAGAAATTAAGGTTTTTGATGAAAGCATTACAGGATTTTCTCCATGTAATGGACTTCATTGGGAACCAAACGGTTCAAGGTCCAAAAGACAGTTTCAGTGCAGCTTCAAAGGGCTTTAAACGACACCAGACGATGAATAAGGGTCTTATCTAGCGAAACGATCGGTCATTTAAAAAATAAATAAAAAATGTAAGTTTTATAAGCACAAATGCTCGTCTTGCTCTGTTCTGTGATGAGCGTTCGTGGCTCTCCTGTTCAAACTCGTTCATCAAAATTAACAAATCTTTTTTCGAGTCATGACTCAAAGGGTCCTATATAAGACCCTTATTCTTCGTCTGGTGTCGTTTAAAGCCCTTTGAAGCTGCACTGAAACTCTCATTTGGACCTTGAACCGTTTGGTTCCCAATGAAGTCCATTATATGGAGAAAATCCTGTAATGTTTTCATCAAAAACCTTAATTTATTTTCAAACTGAAGAAAGAAAGACGTGGACATCTTGGATGACATGGGGGTGAGTAAATTATCAGCAAAAGTTTTTTTAAAAGTGAACTACTCCTTTAAAGAAATATTCTTTAAGCTTAAAGAATGAATATATTCTGAAAATATAAATTTAAGCTTAATCAACAGCAGTTGGCATAATAATAATAAATATATATATATTTATATATATATATATATATACATATAAAACATGCATTTAGAAAATAGATGGGTGAAATTTCCATTTCATGCTGAATACAATCAGTACAATTCAAAGTACATTCACACTGCACTGATAGACGCCACATTTTCAGATTACAGTACATCTCAGACATTCCACTACCGACAAATGCCAATTTAACATGTTCAATCGGTGAAAACAACCACTGACCTACACCAACAGCCAGCGACTGGGGTAACAGACTAATCCACCAAAACCTGACGTGTGTGTCTGTTGCTGTTGGTCGGTGTCGGACGGTGCGATGAGAATTGACCGTAAGATTATATGGCTAATGGAAACACTGGTCGATACATCAAGTAATGAAAATCTTTTTGCTTATAGGTCCGTCTTCAAGCCGTGTGTTTTGGGTGAAGAGAGATACACACATATTTGGCATGCTGTGTGCCAGTATAGCGGAGAAGGGTTGAAACCTATCATTTCCTGGGTCCTTCCTGATGAAGACACCGTAATACCAGCAACTACTGAGTTCAAGTATGATGGAATTAAAGTAGAAGTCAATTCAACTTATGAATTTGAACTCAGTCAGTATGAGGGAAAGAATTTGATATGTCTGATCCAGAACAAGCTCGGCAGGGATGAGAGACTGGCGATTCGTGTTCCAAAATACTGTAAGTGTTTCGCAACTTACAAAATGGTGATTGGCTCTTCATTTCTGGTTAAATGTATTTTATTTGCTAAATGCAATCTGTTGTTTCTTCCACTCAGCTATCTCATCTGTTGAGGTTGTAAACAAAACCACATTTGACCGTAGAAGTCATGGTCAGCGTGTGCATCGAATAACATTGCAAGAAAACGTCCCTAATCAGAAAATACTTCTCAGAGCCCACGGCAATGCATCATCATACAGGACGACATGTTACAGGTATGTTGAGTCATGCATGTTTAAATAAGGCACAACATACTTAAGAATTCATATAGAGCCCATCAAAAAACTGAAAAAACTTCATGACGGTATCACGGCCTAAGGTGCAGTACCACAGCACTCTCTCTTAAAGGTTAAATGGCACATTGATTTTTCTTTTATGTCAGACACCCAGAGGAATAAATTGAGAAGAAAAGGGCGTAGTTGAGGTTTTCACAATAATGATTCACTAGGGTGACCATATTTTGATTACCAAAAACCAGGACACTCGACCCGGCAAACAGATGGGCCTACTCAAATGATACTTCGAAGTTTACTCAAAGATACCTTATTAATTTCAATACATTTAAAGTAGGTTATGCCTCCTCTGTATGGATAGAAAATTGTTATATTGTTATTTGAAAACAGGAATTGTCCTGGGAAAACAGGACAGTTGGTCCCCCTAGATTCACTGCATCAGACTGTGAAACTCTAGAGTATTTGTTTTGCTTGAACCATCACATGCTTTTACTATTATCACAGGGCAATGTTCCCTTAAGTTTGTGATTTTTAATGAACACTGCCACATTATCTTAATCACCCTCATTTCATCCCAAACTTGTATGATTTTCAATGAAGCACAAAAGATGATATTCAGCAGAATGTTGATGCTGCTCTTTTCCATACAATGAAAGTGAATGGAAACAGATGCCGTCAATTAAAACCAAAACAACATGTATTACAAATTGTTTTTGCTAATTGATATAATGCTGAAATATTAGATAATAAAAAAGATACATTATGTTCGCTTAACAACTAACTGAAATCAGGGAAGTAGTAAAATTACTAAAACTGAAATGAAAATAAAGCTAAATAGAATTTATTATTTATTATAATAATAATTAATAATAATAAAAAATGAAATGAAAAAAATGAAAGTGAACATGTTCCATTAGCGAAAGAAAGTCAAAGAGGTTTAAAATGACATGAGGGTGAGTAAATGATTGCAGAATTTTTATTTGTGTAAACTATTCCTTTAACTTTTTCAATGCCCATTGTAATTTGTTTTATACGTGCAGATCACAAATGAACCAAAATTTTTCTCTTTGTTTAATCTATTAGTTTCTATGGAATAAATTTACATTTTTTAAATGGACAAACACACCATTGTTCTTTTTTCTCTGAGCCATGCCTCTGAATTGTTCTTATCCCAGGGAGGATGGGTCAGCCGCACACACTGTTGCCATGGTATTAGTTTTTCCAAAACCAGTCTCTGAACTGGATGCAGGACTGTACATATGCCATGTCTCGTACCATCACCACATGGCTAAAGTTTTCATTCGTGTGGATGTAACCAGTGAAGAGACTGAACACAGTGAGTTTTTGCACATATCAGCCCTAGTCTAGATTATCAATATTGGTATATAGATGTGCTGTGATTTAGCTCACAATTCTTTGTCTGATTTTCCAGTGATATTCATCACCATCTGCTTCACATCAGCCGCTGCAATCGCCCTCATCTTGATCATCGTTTTGTTTGTCCTCTGGTGAGTAAAGTTGCTTTCTAACAACCTTTGGGGTTCATGTAGGTTGTCTACGAGAAAAGGGTGGTAGTTCCACCTAAACAAGTATCGAGGTGTCCATGAGCAATACACCTAAACCCAGCTGCTCCCAATGGTGCCTAGCATCGCTGACACCGCCATTGGTGTATGAATGAGTGAGTGAATGTGAGGCAAAATGTAAAGCACTTTAACCAATTGGGTCTGTGAAAGGGTCATTCACAATTTAGGTAAAATTATTTAGTAAATATATATATATATATATATATATATATATATATATATATATATATATATATATATATATCCCATACAGGTGAGATTAGTGGAGGCAAACAGGAAGCAAGGTATCTTACCTAGACCAATAACATGTATAGTGTTCATAAACAGGATACATGGTGGGTTGTGCAAGCTGGCAGACGAAAAACCACATCAACCACTACTCTCCTATTCACAAGACATAAACAGATTGTTCATGCCTCAGTGGTAAAGACTGATGATGTCAATTAGAATTGCAAAAGTGATGCCTTTTTTGTTGTACAATGAAACAGACCTATATAAATTAACATATCTTATCCAATTGTTATTTCTTTCTAGTAAAAGTGGGAAAAGTCACTCATCACAAAAGGTACTTACAAGTGTTTTATGATTCATTTGTCCTATAAGATATCAATGGCTCATTTAAATCAAGCATTACATTTTTGTTTGTTTATTTAAAACAGAAGAACAGGATCGAGCGCGAGTCTTTATCAGCTCTAATGCAGGACCCTCGTTGCACAGAGAGGACGGGGCTTCAATGCGAGGCTGGGCCGCACTATGCTGAGCTTGTGCACTATTCTATTGTTTTAGATGTTAAAAGCACTGTGTGAATCACCAGTTGGGTTTATATATCAGTTTTTGCACATACTTTTAGAGTTCAGGCCAGCTTGGGTGCATGCTTTCATAAAGGGAACATACCTAGAAAATCATTCATTTTCATATAAAATAACTGGTAATGAAAGAGAAATTGTTGATATGGAAATTTCACTAGGGGTCTCAGGCTTTCAGACACCACTGTATATTTCAAGTAGAATTGACTTGCATCAGTGTTCGTGATATAGATATATATATAGATATAGATAGATAGATAGATAGATATATTAAGAGCAAATATAGTAAGAACAAATATAGATATTTGTTCTTATTCCTCAATTAACAATACCGATTGTAGGGCAAAGTCCCAGATTTAAGTAGCTTGGTATTACTTTCAGCATTATAATTAAGTAGCATTGTTTTTATGAGCACGTTTGTAATAAATGTTTTCCTATCTTTTTAGATTGTTATTTTGATTCTGATTTGCACAGACATATACTTTACACGTCTGGTTGTTGTCTTTCACCTTGTTTTAATTTCAACTGGACTTGTAGTGCACAAACTGACTGAATCTATAACGCTGTAGCACCCTCTGGTGACCGTGCGGTATATGGTGAGGGAATCTATACATCTGTGAAGTACTGCAACTGTCCAGTCTGATTTTTTTTACTACTTATATAATACTTATATATTTAGTCTTTGTCTGAATGATGACTGGACTTCCTATGTGTTGCTGATGTTCTGTTGTCAGATGTTTAGGAAAAATAATGGCACTGTGATACTTGTAAAAATAGAATAAAATACTTGACCGAGTCAGTTTGCTTTGCAGGTAAATGCTTACTCCAGTCATAAGCAAATATATAACAATTTTCACAAAGCTTTTGACAAATCACAGGTTTTTTTATACAATGGATGTTCCTGTTACATTGATTTACAAAAGTTACAAATACAAAAAGTCAAGAGGATATTGGCCTCTTGTTTTAAACTGAATTATTGCTGATAAAACTTTTCATACACACAACACAGTCAAACCATAAAGCAAAATATTTACTTTATGCATATTTATCGTTTCTTGTACAGGCAAGGTTTCAGCTGCAGTCCAAATATCTTCGCATCCTCTGTTGCTGCAGCTGTCTTTGTGAATTCAAAAGAGTAGAAGTGGCTGTTTTCTGTGTCCTAAAGAAAAATGAGTGGAAATAAATAGCTTGCATTCATTAGATCGTAAATTGAAGCTACATTTTGATTAATAAATTATGATCTGTTGCAATCTCCATTATTTTACTGAAAAGCTGAGGAACATTTTATGTTAGTGTGATTGTTAATATATTCCATTATTGATTTGCATACTTGCAGAACAGCACAATCCTAGTCTGCATCACTGCAGTTGGCCTGACTTTCCTCCCTAATTCAGCATTAGACCTGCAACTAACAATCATTTATGAAGATTATTGTAATGATTGGATAGATTTTGTTCTGACAGCTGTCCTATGAATTTTACACAAGACGACAATGTTGTTAAAACGATCCCTGTTTACACGGATCAGTGAAAATGATTAAAACGCTGTATTATGCATGCAAGGCCAGTAGTTGGCGATGTCACTTTTTAAAGAAACAATACACGCCTCTTACTTGTATGAGATGCATATGGTATGTTATACAAGTTTGTATGGACAATTTCCTCTGCGTCTGAAATGTCATTGCGATCCATTGTTTTCCTGTTGTTTGAATCGACCGCTCTTCCGCCCGTTACGTCACGCCCGCCACGGCCATTTTTCAGATGCGGAACTACATTTTTCTCACAAAAACAACTCCAGAAGCCTCTGTAGCGCATTTATACATATATTTTAAAAAAATCTAGTTCCTACCTTATTTTTCTATACATTGTTAGGCCCTCTAACCTAAAATATGCCCTTTAATCGCCATTCAAAAACAGCGTTGCAGCAAACAATCCTTTATCAGAGTGTGGGAAAATTAACACGCTGAGACACTCTAGTATGCTATTCTTTCATAGCATGATCAATTTGTGTCACGTGACACGGCCACCTGACCATTATGATTAGGTTTTTTATTGGGGACGCACAATATGCTATTATTTTGGTTCATCAAAACAAATTGTTCAAAAGAATCCAACTCATGGAAATGACTCAGGCTTCCCCTCGCTACAACCAGACTGTACGAATCTGTGTTAATACACGGTAATGACTATCAGTTTATTAGTTAAACTTGATGCAATCATCTTCCGAATTTGTTCTCTGATGAATAGAAAGTTCAAACAGCATCTATTGGAAATAAAAATCTGTCATTTTAATCAATTTAATGCATCCTTGCTGAATAGATTGTTAAAAAAAATCTTACTAGACCTAAACTTAACAGAACAGTACAGTACGTACACTGGAAATAAACAGAATATTACCTTATTGACTATCTTGAAGCCCAGCTTTGACAGTGCACCAATGAACGAACGTATGTTTTCAAATCTGCTAGCCACTTCAGCAATTTTAAGAACACCCCTGTTTTGAAAAAGAGCATATTAAGGCTTATGTTAGACACACAGTGGGTTGGGGTTTTAAAATAAACTTTTTAAAGGAATAGTTAATTAATATCAATAATATAAGGCAGTTACCCCATCACCAGGACTCTGTTTGCTTCTGCCAAAAACTCTCCCAGATTTGTCCCCATCAGAGAAAGACAGAAAACAGCAATATCTACTGTAGAATCACGGAGCGGGACCTGTGAAAGGTAATAAACAGTGCTGCCTTTAGTATTTTGACTGCATTACTAATCAAAAGCTTTATTACTATAATAACAACTTACGTTCGCCATGTCACATGCAGTGGCAAGATCACAAACCGGCGCCAAATCAAAAGAGTGTACTTTATTCTTTACACTCCGTGCAATTTTACAGTCACCACAACCGAAGTCTGCGACAACTAAAGAAGGTGGCCTGAAAAAAAAGAAAATTCATGGACATTTAGCGACATCCACAAAGAAAAAAAAACTTCAAATGTTGTATTTTTGTACCATAGTGGACGTTCATTGAATGCACTCATTCTAAATAACGAGTGAATAACCGATGTACGTTCAATGGCTGTCCGAATTCGCTCACTTGTTTTCATTCACTCCTTTAAACAAACAGGATTCGCAGATTCAACCTGTGATTTAATTTAGACAAGTTTGACCAGATGTTTTAAAACAAACAATTGACTGTAGAACAAAAAAACTATAATAGCCATGACAAAAGGACATTATAAAGCAAAACGCGATGTGAATGTATATTATTTTCTATTCTTGCTATTTTTAAAAACATTGTATAAATAATAATATTAAAACTATTTTAATTATATATATATATATATATATATATATATATTAAAATTATATATATATATATATATATATATATATATATATATATATATATATATAATAAACACGCGCACATATATATTTACACATCATACCTACCAAAATTTACTACATGATTATAAAAAAAATTATTGTTATTACTTAAAACAATTGGCTTTATGCACAGCTGCACTACTTCCTGAACTTCAGCCAGCTCCTTGTTTCCTGTCTGCCATTATTGGCCAAATTGATTAATTCAGGTGTGTCTGATTATTGTTGCCATGACTACTGAGGTCAGGCACACCTGAATTAATCACTTTGGCCAATAATTGCAGACAGGAAACAAGGAGCTGGCTGAAGTTCAGGAAGTAGTGCAGCTGTGCATAAACCCCATTGTATTAAATAAATGTATATATTTAGATGCTTATAAAAGTCTATGATTGGATCATTATTGCAATGAGTTATGTTTCTAGCATTTTAAATGTTTGGCAACCATTCTCTAACTCTAAGTGATGTAGTGTGTAACTTGTCATTTCTTAAACAACCATGTAGAAGACATTGTGAACATAGAAATTGTGAAAGCATGTTTGGGAGGGAGCATGAAGTAAAATTGATGCACCTCTTGATGGAAATAACATCATAAGAGGTGCATCAATTTTTGGGGTCAAGACCTTATATTGAATGCAATGCAAGAGTCGAGGACTTTCTGAAGTCTACTCCAGTACATCTCAAAAGACTTTCAAAGACTGCCAATCCATGTGTGAAAGTGATTCTTCATGCTCCCTCCCAACATTCTTTCACTGTCCTCCTGGAATATGGTCATGATTTATAATCCTACATAAAGGAATCAACAAAAAGCATGTTCTCTCACTTTTGACAAATATAGGAAATGATGGAATCCACAGGGTTTGTGGGCCAGTGCTGAACTTGTTTTGTGTAGCCCTTGTGGTAAACGGCGATGGCCTCTGGGTCCTGCTGAAACATGCTGTTTGGCCTCACGACTGGTTCGACGTGTAAAGCAGCTCATTGATGTAGCGGAATCGACCGGCTTCTAACTGCTTCACCATCTTTGTCCTTAAAGCAGTTGAAGGGTCAGTTGCCATTTTCTCCTCATCACTCTTCAAATCCACTTTTGTGCCTTTTGGTTCTTCTGGTTCCTCTGTGGCTTTATTACCATCATCAGTATGACTCAACTTTAAAATACGAGCCAATTTCTTTGCATTTAATTGTGATTTTTTCATTATTTTAGAAGGTTTCTCTTTTCCGTTCTCTTCATGTGAGATGTTACCGTTGCTAAGAGAGTGATCCGCTACTCTGGAAGTTGTATCTGTTTTAAAGTCTTTGCAATTTTCAACATCATCTGTTGTGGAGGAAATACCTTTCTTTCCACAAGACTTTTTCGTTTTTTGGGAATTTTGTTTCTGCACTTTCTTGGATTTGCTGATGTCCTGTGTTTGTACGGAGGGTTCCTTCTTTACATTGGCTTCTTCGACGCCTGTAAGATTTTTGGACTTTTGTTTTTGCACTTTCTTTGATTTGCTGATGTCCTGTGTTTGCTCTAAGGGTTCCTTCTTTACATTGGCTTCTTTGACACCTGTCAGTTTTTGGACTTTTGTTTTTGCACTTTCTTGGATTTGTTGATGTCCTGTGTCTGTACTAATGGTTCCTTCTTTACATTGGCGTCATTCGACACCTGTCGTTTTTGTAAGATACTTGTTCTTACAATGTCTTTTGTTCTTCATCTTGTTCCTCCACTGCTTTCTGCTTAGCTTTTTCTCTGCTTGACTTTTATTTTCCTCTAACAGAGGGCTAACTCCTATGTCATTCTTATCTTTTCTGGACTTTTGTGACACCTTAGAACCTGCAAACAAAAATTGATGTGAAAAAGTCAGTAATGTTCAAGATAATTGACAAATAAAATGAGTAGCACATGCGCTCACTTATTCCTTTTCACAGCCTTCTTCATTAGCTTCTGCTTCTTCGTAGGCGTTTCAGGTGGATCTACTTCATCTTGCTGCTTCCCTTCATTACCAGCATTAGACTTTCTTTTACGCTTTTTGCACCTTTTCTTTTTCGTTGTCTGGACTACAGGAGAGGCGTCTTCTCCTCGTCACTATCCTCAAAAACTTTCTCAATTTCCCAGTTAGGAACAGACCCCAACGTTTGCAAGGTTCTCAAAAGACTTCTTTTAGCCACAGACTTATCCTGTTGGGATAAAAGTGCCAGGTGAAAAAATGAATTCAAATGACAAACATCTATTAAATAAGGGACAAAAATAAGACAACCTTGCAGGGAGCAGGAGACACTTTAACAGTGTGAGATCCTCCATCTACTGATGGAGAATCAGTCCATTCCTCTTCAGCAAACATGATTGCAAACGCTGCTAATATTGGATAAATACAGTAAACCGTGATAATAAGTTTATAGAATCCGTGATCTAACAGTGAACAGTTATGTGACTGCTGGTCAGATGGTAAAACTGATTGTGCTGTTGGAAGAAATTATTGTTCCCACACCCCCAAAAAATACGACAGTAGTATACCACAACTAATTTCAGATTAAATTACGTTTACGCCGTACTTACATATCACTCCCTCTCTCACACGCGCAAAGCACCGACACGTGTTTTTGTGTACATCCGGGTTACCGTGACGACTTCCTTTCTACTGGGATGCTGCTGTTTAAATGCTCTCAATCTTTCTCTAGTTAAGGCTACATCATGGTCCATTATATTGTTAGAAAGTGAGCAAATTTGGAAGCTGGTTAAGTTTAACTAATGAATTGAAACCAATGTAATTACCGTTCTAACCTTTTTTTTATTTTTGATAGTCTATGGTGGTTGAAGAAATGACTCGTTTCCGCGTGTCGGTTCTTTCGAACGGTTCGTTTCAATGAACCAGGATTTCATGATGACACACGGTTCATAACGTTAGAAAGTGAACGAATTCGGACGCTGAATGCATTAAGTTTAACTAATGAACGGATAAATTCATCACCGCGAGTCGTTTCCTTTTGAACAGTTCGTTTTAATGATTATAAATAATATCAGTGAAATCAGTATTAGTGTTGTGTGTCCCCATCACATTTTAAAGCAGATTTAGCGTAGTCTTGAATCACCGATTTCAGCGCGTAGTAACAGATTTTCCTCTAGATGGCGCCATTTGTTTTCGTTTCACCCATCGTGGTTTATGAAACAATCGTATTTAAAAAATCTGCTCTTTATCGGATTGTGAGAAATCGAAAGCTGACAAATTAATACATGTAGATAATTGTCCCCATTCCAAACGACATAAAATGAGCCTGTTCATTTTAGCAAATCAAAACACTAGAGGTTACTAAATTTATCTGACTTAAATATTTTACGTTATTACTTTTAATAACCAGTGTTGCAGTAAACGATGATTTTATTATTAATAATAATAAATTAAGCCTATTATTTTTATTCTGAAAACATTATTTTTTTCAACCAACTGATTCAGTAATCACCTCATTAATATTGAAACATTTTGCAATCTATGCATCTAAATATTTTTTTTCTCTTTTACGTTATTTGGAGCCTACTGACTTAAGTTTTTATGTTTTATGTTGTGTTGTAGTTTCTTTTTATATTATCATCCAGCCCTCTTCTGTAGCGGGTCATTAACGTGGTTTCTGTCATATTTCTCAGCGCTGATCAGAATGAATCAATCCTTTGTAGTTAGTGCAGGAATATTTTTACAAACGGATCATGCCATGTAACAATCATTTCGATTCTTAAATGTGAACGATTACACGTTTTAGTGCGCATATTTCCCCACAGAATGAACGCGGCTCTGTCTTTTTGTAGAAGACACCTTTTTGTTTAGACAACAGCAGTTAACGTTTCTCTGCTGCTAGCTAGCAACGTTTATCGCTTGATTTGTTCACATCCGTTACTGTAGCTTCAAGCGGAAGTGGTCGAGTTTATTATCAACAATGGCGTCGCAGCAGATGAACACCAACAATGCTCAGATGGGCGTTCAGCAACCGGCTGTTTTACAGCAAACGCAAGCTCAACAGCTCAGTCAACAACAAGATTTTGACCCCGTTCACAGATTCAAAATGCTGATTCCATTGCTCAAAGATAGTCTACAGGTTTGTTTGGTGTATTCCATTGAGCATGCGAGCTAACATTACTTGTTTGATACAGAAACTACCTTTCATTTACAATTTTATGTTTTCAGAATGTCATGACCATTGCTTCATTAAATTTTGGGCATAATACTGCTATTGACAACGGCTTAAGAACAACAGAGTAAGATCCCATTTAAATTATTTCTGTAGTCTATTGTAATGGTCAATTTATAGATATACTTATACATAATGTGTGTGTGTGTGTGTGTGTGTGTGTGTGTGTGTGTGTGTGTGTGTGTGTGTGTGTGTGTGTGTGTGTGTGTGTGTGTGTGTGTGTGTGTGTGTGTGTGTGTGTGTGTGTGTGTGTGTGTGTGTGTGAAGGACTTCAGATGCAAAAACCTCATAAAAATTGACTTAAGTTTTAAATCTACTCTTATCAGTGACATTTCTGAAAATAAGGCATTTCAATAATTGATACAATTTTCATTGGCATTTAAGTGCAATTACTGAATCTAAACACAGCCTGAAAAAAATGCCTGTCAGACTTCAAGGTGTTTATATCTGAAGTCTTCACATATACATGTATTATGGAAAATGTTATGGTTGCATGACACGAGTTTTATAATATATTATAAAAAATATATATAATATATATTTCACCTCTCATAATGTAGGAAAGGTAATGATGCAGCAATTCAGCGGTTTGACAAAAGTTTAGAAGAGTTTTATGCTCTCTGTGATCAACTGGAACTCTGCCTGGTAAGGAATTGTTGTGTTTCTGTTGAATATGTCATTCAATTATATTTTATTAAACTGATGATTTCGATTTAAATCATGGCTCAACTTCTTTTCTGCAGCGGCTGGCCCACGAGTGCCTCTCACAGAGCATCGACAGCACAAAGCATTCTCCAAATCTCGTACCTACAGCCACCAAGCCTGACACGGTGCAAACTCGAGTCTCTATCTTACTCTCAGTATCTCAGTATGATAAAATCACAGATTTCATGTGCTAAAGACATTCATAATGCTCTTTTAGAGTGTTCAAAAAAGATTGCTGGGAAAGGTCAGGGACCTTGTAATTAGTAGCTGGCAATTCTATTTAGCCTCCTTTTTTTTGTTTGTTTTGCATAACTTTGATGCTGATTGAAAAGTATATTTTTTGGTACTTTCAATTCTGTTTGTCTATGTACTACTATGACAAATGTACTTCTACAATTAAAATGAGTATTTTTTTAAATGCGCTGTGGTTTTTTTGTCATATAATCCACTATTTTGATCTAATCTATCTCTTTAGTTTCAAAACTTCTCACACATTTACCTTCTTTTTATTTGTGTATATATACTGTTAATATTAACTATTAGTATTTTGAATTAGCTTTTGTTTTCATATTTCAAAATTAGTTTGAATGTATTTTTTAGTAATTTAAGTGTTTTTTAACATTTCTATTTAGCTTTAACTTTTTGTTTCTATTTTAGTCATGTGATTTTAGTATGAATTGTTTTAATTTCTGTTAATTGACAAGGCAAAATTGATGCCTCCTGTGGGTTAGTATTTTACTGTACTCCAGTGATAAAAAAAGAAGAATTAGAAGATAATTTGCAACAGATTTACTCATTGTACTGAAACGTCACTTCAGAGTTGTTGACTGCTTATTTTGCCCAGTGAAATTAAGAAAGTTGTGCAATAATCAGTGTGCAACATTTTGGTCAATTAACTAAGAGCAATCGTGCCTACACTATACAAACTGGCAATATTATGGTACAATATTATAATAAATATTATTATTAGCCTACAATTATTGCCTAGTCCTATCCTTATGAACTTTGCATATTATAAACAACATTACCTTAAATGCTACTATTTAATTGTTGCATGAAAGATTACTATTATTGTTGTTTTTGTTTACAATTTAAGTGTCAGTTAATGCCTGTTTAAATAATATTAACAAAATTATACTGAATGTTCCCTTTGTTACATAAAATTATGTTATTATTTACAGTTTAAGTGTCAGTTAATGCCTTGTTAACTTTGCATAGTATAAAAAAAATCATAATTATCATGTCGTGTATTATTTATTATAGGCTAGTTAATGTAAGTGTACATATAAGTTTGAGCACAAAAAGTAATGTTGGTATTATTGGCATTTTGGTTTGCCTTTTTTTTGAAACAGTATCAATTTACAAACTTAAATAGGGAACAATACTATGCATACAAAAATAAACCATTCATATATCAGTGCTTAGAGGTTCATTGAACAAAAACAAAACAAAAAACAATTGCATAATTAGTACAAAAATCAAAAGAAAAATTCTAACATTTAAGGGGGTTACAAATTGCAAGGAAAAAAAAATTAAATAAATATTGTTTTGCCAATTTTCGCGGAATCACTTTTCTCCTTTTTGTTCCCTTGTAATTTCACGTTATTCCACTTAATTCCTTTGGCGGCGCTAGAACATCCTCTGACTGATCGTCAAAGCAAAGAGAAGAAGTTGTTCTGCGCTCTGATTGGTTTTGCTGTTGCTCAGCGGTATTATGTTTGTTAATGCAACTGTCAACAAAGTATGATAGTTTTGGTTCATTGATAATGTTATTTAGTACACTCTCGATGTGAGGAATGAAGAGCAAAAAGGTGAAACCCTCAAAGGGTGTAAGCAACAGAAAAAGAGGTACGTTACATTAGTGTGGAGGTGGTTATTTGTCGCTAATCCAACAGTCTAAAAGAGATTTCAAATCCCATAACGTGAGGACAAAAGCTGTCTCAACACTTACTGAGCTGCCTAACGTTACTTAGACAGCATTTGTAGGACACCATTGGCAGGACAGTCCGTTTTGATGCTTATTTTTTGCGTCGAGGAATGTTTATTGTAAAAACTAGTTGTAGGTTTGAAATGTCTTTTCTTCTTGTATGACCTTCATGTCTGTCTTATTCTCCATACTCTGCAGTGCTCAGTGATGTGTCTCCATCCACCAGTATTCCTCCTCTGGTAGAAGGCCAGCTGAGATGTTTTCTGAGAGTGACAGTGAGTAAAGTGCTGTGGACCATCATCAGAGCTCCTCCTGTGACTCTGATCAGGCTCAGATGGTGGGGAGAGTCTTCTAATGGCACCTTCTTCAGGCCTAGAGATGGACACGTTGAACAGAAAGGGGTTAAATCGACAGCCCGCTTTCCAGTCCGATGTGGACCAAAACAGCTGACGTCTTATTTGACAGGTTAGACTTGGTTGCTTGCTATTACAGGTCTATATAGTGTATTTTAATGCTTGATTGTTGGCGGTCCCATTTTAGAGAAACACATTAAGGATAGTTGGTTCACCCCAAAATTTTGATTCTCTCATCATTTACCCACTCATGCCATCCCAGACATATCACTTTCTTTCTTTAGATAATCAAATAGAAGATTTGTTCATATAATGGGTCCATATATTGCAAGTCAAGTTTGATGCTTGAAAACACAGTGATCATGACAGTAATCCATACGACCCCAGTGGATAAATCATCGTCTTCTGAAGCAAATCCCATTCAGTTGCATTATATGAACTCAGAGAGATGGATTATTTTTCTTAAGTTCATTAGTGGTTTAAAAAAAGTATTTTTAAGTAAACTTAAGTTTTGTTTATTTGAAGAAAGTCATAAACTTCAGGGATGGCATAAGGGTGAGTAAATGATGAGAAGAATTTAAATTTGTGGTGAACTATCCCTTTAGACTTATGATGCATACCTTAATATAATATTTGTTTGTTCACAGATATGGGCTCATTGGTGCTGGATGTGCTTACAAAGGTTGATCATTTGCCTATAGCTCGAGCCCAAATCCCTGGCATTGCCCGGCTCTCTTTGTCTCACTCCATAAATGGATATTTCACACTTGTTTCGCCAACTTCAGAAAACTTGGCGAGCTTCAGGTTGGTGAGATGCTCAGCTGTAAGATTGAGCTCAGGCTGAGTTTGCATTTTTTCATCTGATGATCAAATTCACTGTTCATTTGTAGATGTTTATTTTTCTCACTCTTTAGGTTCTCAGTTTCATTATGTGTTAATGTTTCACGTGTCCTGTAGGTTATGCTTGCCCTGGAACCATTGACAGATGGATATGACAGCAGTAGTTCAGTACCCACGACTGATATGAGCCTCGACGCACAAGCTCCTGGAGTAAAAAGTGACCAGAACATGTCTGTTTTGCCATCTCTGGATCAGGCTCTCCCAAGGGTGAAGGAGACAGCTGGCAGCAGCTCCGGTCACATGCCCAGGTTTGTTTTTTATGTTTTGGATGATTTGATTGTTGAATGAACAGTGTGGGACAAACTAAATCACTCAGTTGATCACAACATTCATCCTTATGAATGATCTTGTAATCAGTTTCAAACTTGACTGTGGTTTATGAACAGACAAGTTCAATGAAAATACAAAACATATGGATAAAATATTTAAATGATCTTATTAAAAATATGTAAGTGAAACATTTATGAAATGGGTTATCCCCCAGTGTCATTTTAGAAATATGTATATTATTATAATACCAAAGAATAAAAAGGTGAATTCATATTTTAATTAGATTTTGTGTATATTTTCAGATTTAATTTTCAGCTTAGTTTTTTTAGTTTTTTTTTTAATTAAAAAAAAAATTATTATTATTTAGTAAAACTTTAACTTATTTTATTTCAGCTAGTGGCCAAGAAACTGAAGTTTACTTATTTTTTTATCCAATATTTTATTTGTTTTGTTTTAATTAATGATTTCTTTTAACAGATTTTGTTTTAATTAACAATAATATTTTTCCCCCAATTTTCTTGTTTTAGAGGGAAGGATTACTTGTATTTTCAAGAAAGTGGAAATATCTTGCCAGCGTCTTCCACTGGAAAACCTAAACCTGCTTCCTCTCAAAATCTCCTGGCTAATAGCCATACACCTGTTCGACCTTTTGTCAGGTAAAACACATTGACTTCATTCACTGAATTTAAAACATCATATTGACATTATTGTTGAAGACAGCAAGTGCGTATGAAATACTTTTAGTATAAGTAATTTTAACATTGGTCAAATTAAAAGATCATCTGCCAATCACTAAATTAATATTGCCACATTCTGCTGACTGAGCCTGAGTTTTTCTTTTAAATGTATTCAAAATATGTTAACCTACTTTTTTTAATAGTGCTCAGATACAGTTATCAATTTCATTTTTTTTCTTCTTTGCAGCCATTGTGGCAGTTCTGTTTTGAAATCAGTTGACAAAAAGACCAGGCAGCTCTTTATATTCATGTGACACTAATTGGTTAATTACCTGATGCATATGCTTAGTATTTATTATTTAGTTTTTTTTCTTTAAGTAGTTTACCTATTTGTGATATTTTGTATTTATTTTGTTGTATTTTCCAGTTCTTCTGGAGCGAGGTAGCAAACTCAGAAATGCCATGGTGGTTTCAGCCCTAAAGTCTGATGTGGAGTCAGATGTTCCTATGAAGGACGTTCCCTCAGCCCTCTTTGAACACAATGGCGTTTTGTATGATCACTTTTACTTCATCTACATACCAATCAGGGGACATAATAGACAGCAAAATAGCAGAATGTTAATGATAAATAATGTTAAACATCATCTTCCTCCAAAAGGCCAGATAGACCCTCATCAGGACAGTTTCTGGAGAACATCCTTCAATCGGAATTCCACCATCCTGCTCGGGACCTCGAAGAACCAAGTCAGAATAGAGTCAACACAGAGGACATGGCAGTGGACTTGCTATTGGGAAGGTAATTAACGCTACTCTTACCTTTAAATTAAGTGAAGATAATGTAACTGCTCACAAATACTTGAAGGAAATGTGGAAATCTTTTAGGGTGAGTTTAATGTTTTTTTCTCTGTGTTTGGAAAATATACGTTTCAGTATTTGTAATGGCTCTGTTCCTCAGTGTTAATGGATCTGTGATGCAGTTCTGGAACGGCGAGGGTTCTCTTCCAGATTCTCTTTCTGATCTCAGCAGTGTGCTCGTGGACAGTGAACTCAATGACCCTCAATATGATCAGAGTCTTCTAGAAAACCTCTTCTACAAAGCTCCTGTAAGTCATGCAATGCAGAACAGCACACTATTATGTGTAGTTTTTTTATATTTTACCTTTCATGTAGTGTTTAATAGCTGTTTGTGAATGTACAGTAAAAGTTCTGCAAATTTTTAAAGATCAAGGGCATGATAAATGGGAGTTATTGTCTCCCAAAAGAAAGTAGCGGTTCCGGACTGCCTTAAACGAGTTGTCAGTAATTCCAGTCTTACTTCCTGCTCGAACATACCAGTATGTAGGCTTGTAACAAATTTGCAGTATGCTCACATACTGTCTTCATTGGCTGTCTGCGAACAATGTCTATTTTGACCCACCGTCAAACACCGTAGTTTATCTTGGACCTGGAGTTTATCTGGACCTGGAAGAGTTTGGTTTATGTTGTCAACATGTAGAGAAGACACAGTTGTTGTTTTTTGTGCTGTGAAAGCAAATCCCCTTTGCAAGCACTTCTAAAGGATAAGGACTCAGACTTGAATTGATACGGTAAAACCGACTCCATCTTTACTGTTCATATCACTGTGTGTACAAGTGCGCAGGAAGAGCTGAAATCCAGATATGGTAGCAATAGACCAATCACATCAAACTGGGCCATCTGACCAATCAGAGAAGTGTAGGCACTCTGAGGAAGGGTTCAATCTGTTTCTGACACTGAGAAAAGAGGTGATGCTGTAATGTATACAATGAGAAAATGTGTTTGAATGCATGTAAACCTTTTGTAGGAGACCACCAAAACAAAATTAGGAGCCTTTAAAATAGCATGATAGGGGCACTTTAAACATAAAACTTTGTAATTCTATATTTTTTCTTATTTCAGATGTCAAATGAATGTTTGGAAGAGGAGCATCCGCAGAAGGGCCCAGCAGGGAAGCCAGAACACAAAAGCTCAACTAAAAATAACCGGTCAGTTACACTTGCTCAAAACACAATATCGTGAAGATAAAAGGAAAGCATAATAATAAACACATATGTAAATGTTTTGGTACATAATAAATTGCAATACATTTTAAAATAATTTGTTCATATCTGCAAATCTGTTCCTATGTTTTTTGAAGGGTTGATTGTGATGATGTGCAGCATTTAAAAGCAGAAGATGATCTCTCTGGACTTAGCATTGATAAAATATCTTTGCTTGGAGATATTCATTTTGCCAGGCTTACTATCAGTGATTTAAAAATTCCCACTGACAGTACTTCAAAAAGTCTTTCTAGAAAAGGAAGACCACCTCGTCCCCTCACCACAAAGAAATGGTACGTCATTTAGAATATTTCATATCAGATAACATAGATGGCAGTGGCTAGAAACGTGTTTTAGTTTTTAAAACTAACCTGGCTTGTAATTGTCCTGTCTATCAAGCTTTTATATTGTAGAATACCTCTTTCCATTGGTCTCTGCTGGATGTGAGAATGTTCAACAAGTACCTTCAGAGATTACAAAAGCTGTCTCTAGTAAAGTAATCGAGGGTGGTGAGTACTTTTGTTTTAAGCCAGGTGCACACTGTGTGATTTTGGCCGTCTGAGACTGATTTTCGAATCCTAAAAGAATCCTCCGATCCTAGGCTAAAATCTGAAGTCTTTGATTGTTAGTTACAGCTGATTAATGACCGTTGCGATCAAATTTGACCTCAAATGATATTCTGGCAGTGTCAGATTTGACTCACAGTCCTGCAGTGTGACTTCTCCTATGATGACCGTCAAATTGAAATTGTCTCGTTTTTTTTTTAAGAAAAGCCTTGACCAAAAGTAACATTAGAGATTTCTTTGTAGCCACCATTTTAAACCTGTGTGTAATGCAGCCCACTGTCTCTGAACGTGTTATTGATTAATGATGTAAAACTCTGCACAAGTTTTTCTTGAGTGCGTCTGTTTTTAACGTGTCTTGACTGTTGTACAGTCTGACATTATTGACAACTGAGATCTTACAGTGTGACATGGATTACAGCGATGATCGTGTTGTACAGTGTGCACCCGGTTTTAGGTAACTTTAACAAAACAGAGTTTAACCAAGAAGTAGTGTAACAATCTGGTGATTCTTTTTTTCTTTTTTTAGTGGTGACGTTTCAGCACCAAAATTTGTTTCCAGTGAGGTTCAGTAGGTCGTCTATTAAACAGTGGTGGAAGATGAAAGTCACATTCAAGATCTACTCCAGAAATAGCCTTCAAAAGACAGTAAGTGCAGTGTGTGACAACCACTAAATATACTACACACACCAAACCTTAAAACAAATATTTGTCCTGTTTGTTGTTCAGCCCATTCTCATTGGGTCAGCAATGTTTCCTCTGAGATCCATGATGCAGAGTGAATCGCTGAGCATTTCTGCTGCCCTGCCTGTTCAAAGGCCAGAAGGAAACTCTGATAAACAGGCAATTGGTCCTCTGAAGGTAATGCATAAGAACCAAATCTAGGAGATTTTATTAAACCCAGCAATTCGTTCCCCTCATATTCATCATGTTCTTTGTTTTGTAAAGGTTTCATTTGAATTAGCGGCACACAAGAATGATTTCTCCACCAAAAAAAGACCTGCAAAGCGCATGCTGAGTCCACAAAGACCTCTCTCTTCTCGTCTGACTGAAGAGCATGGTGGGCAGAAGGATTTATGTGTGAGCGACCACAGGAGAGACCCGTCTCCTCGTGCAGGTGTTCATCAAGTCCAGAGTATTCTGATACCTCCAACCCGATCTCGCTCCACATCACCACACGTCAGATACCAGAGCTCTCTTCATGAGCCTCTGTGTCAGGAAGTGAAAGACACTGAGATTTTGCTTCATATGTTGCTCATGGTGCCTGATGGGAAAGATTTTAACTGTGCACCCATGCAGGCCAATATCTACTTGAACTGTAAGCTCCTCGAATCAGATGAAACCGCTCGAATCGTCTGTGAGCTGGGGTCATAAACATCCAACGTTCAGCTTTATTCAGGTTCGTGCACAATGGAGAATTCATCAGGAATCCCAAAGTCATTTTGAAAATGTGAAAATCTGGTGTATGTTTTGTTTTTAACTTCTATTTTTTACATGATATAGGTGACTCCAATAGCACTGACCAGCAGACTGTTGGAGAGAATGAAGAACAACATGATGGTCATTGAAGTTTGGTTGAGGGCCAGCAGCTCAGATCATGATAAACTCCTTGGCTTAGTAAAACTTCCTCTCCACCAGTTCTACATGTCCTTCAGGTAGGTCTATAGAATATATATATATATATATATATTAGGGCTGTCAAATGATAAATCGCATCCATAATTAAAAGTTTGTGTTTACATAATATATGTGGGTGCACTGTGTATAATTATTTTGTAAATTTTTTGTACAAAAAAAATATTATTTATATATAATATATTGATATTTATATATAATGTAAATTATATATAAATCTATATACATTAAAATATTTCTTAAATATATACAAGCAAGTGTGTGTGTGTTTATATACATATATTATGTCATATTTTACACATATATTATGTAAACACAAACTTTTATATAAGTCGTTATATATACACAATATATATATATATATATATATATATATATATGTGTGTGTGTGTGTGTGTGTATGTGTATGTGTATATATATATATATATATATATATACTGTATATAGTATATTCTTAACATTGCGTATTTCATATATATATTAATATTGAATTTTATTTATTATTTTTTTAATTTAAATTAATATAAATTAAAATTAGTATTTTGCAATAAATATGTTAAATGAATATATAATTATTAAAAATGAATTAAATGAAATATAACAAATAAAATCTAATGAATAATTTGATTAATAATATTAAACTTACACTGGAACATTCTTGTCTTTTTACTTTGTCTTCAGAGACCCTAAGATTTCTGAGTTGCTCTTGCAGTCTCAGTATCCAGTGGTTGGAGTGGACAGTTATATGCCTGTGGTTGACGTATTCACCGGCAACACTCGTGGAAACCTAAGGGTGTGTCTAGCAATGGGTCTAGCACAGCAGATCACAGCGCTCCAGCGATTGAGGGATGACGAGCCGGCCCACGTGTCACCACTCCCTTCGACCTGCACACATGTTAGACCACCGGCCAGATGTGGAAAACAAGGCTAGTTAACTTTAAAATTCCTGAAAGCAGCTCTGATGCTTAAAAATAAAGCCTAAATTGTTTCTAAATCAATGTTTTTCAGGTCAGCACCACTGTAGATGTTCTGCGTGAGCATGTCTTCATGATCCGAGTAGAGAGAGTGAAGGGTCTGACACCTCTGCAGTCCACAGTGTGGGGAGAGGCTGACTGTTACATCCAGTACTCCTTCCCTGCACAGAATGAGTCGAGAGAGGACATGGACCCACATGTTGTTGAGAGCAGTAAGCCGTTTTCTTGCTGACTGTTATCAAAGAGCTTTAAATCATGTCCTTCTGTTTAGCTCAACCAACGTTCTTTTCCACAGATGTGGACATCAAGGCATACCGCACGGAGACCACTCTCTGTGTACCTGACCCTGTGTTTGGACATAATGAGACTCATGTCCTATTGGCTCCTCCTGACTTCCCAGTGCAAAGAATACTGCTAAGCTCACTGGCCAATCAGGGACTGAGGAATGGAGGAGGAGTGCAGTTTGAAGTTTGGTGCAGGTATAGTAAATGTAGAAATTATATTTCAGTTTTAATTTATTTATTCTTGGACACTTTTATTTACATTTTAGCATTTAAAAACGCCAAACTGTGAACAAAAAAACAACAACAAAAATTGTTTATGGCAATATTTGTATTAAATTGTATTAATTTTCTGTTTGCCAGTTTAGCATTTTAAAGCATGTCTCTTATTTGGAAACATTTAAATTCTTTTATTTATTTGTTTTTTAATTTTATAATTTAATATCTAATAATTTATATATATTTTTTGGTAGTATTTTAATGATGTCCCTTTTTTCCTTTTCTTTATTTGCATTTTTGCATTTAAAAACATGTCCTATTTTTGAAAATGTTTATTATTTAATTGTATTTATTTATTGACTTTTTTAACATTTGATTTTAGCATTTTAAAACACGGTGCTTTTATTTGGCAATATTTCTATTTAATTTCATTGATTCGTTTTTGTTGTTCTTGTTGTTTACATTTGTAGTCTTTAAAAGCATGTCTTCTTAATTTGGCAATTATGTGGTTGTTTGTTTGAAAAATATGACTTATTTACTGGGCTATGTAATTTTTTTTTCAGGTATTATTATCCAAATGTTAGAGATCAGCTAGTAGCCAGAGGACTGCTTCCCATGTCCAAACTGTGTGCTATGGTAACCATGCAGAAACAGGGTCAAACCGATGCGCAACTTTTCTCCCTCCCTCTGGTCCCAAGAACTGACCGACCTGTTGACACACAGCCTCAGTCCCCTGGTAATTGTGTGCCTAATTCATTTAAAACTGTATACAGATAGCGTATAGAGTGCAATATGAATGTAAAGCAAATGTAAAAATATATATTTTTACTTGCCTGTAGGGCTGCTTGAAGTGAGCCTTCAGTACAAGTCTCGGCCAATGAGGAGTGTCGGATTGAAGAGTGGGGTAGTGCCGTCCCGCAGAGTGGTCCTGGTTGTGCAGGTGCACAGAGCAGCCGGGCTGCAAGCTGCAGCTAAGTGAGTCAATCTACCTCAAATCTGACCCTTAAGTTTTTTATAACAATTACCCCAAATGCTTTCCACACATCAATCTAGCTTGATTGAATTGATTTAAAGGGGTGATGACATGAACTCAAATTTGTCTTGATCTTTTGACATATAATGGTCTTTGTACCATTAAAACACCCTGCAAGTTTTATTGTTTAAAATGTTCTCCTCACTTTAAACAAAGTATTTATTTAATCAAGCTCCAAAAATGGATATTGAATATTGTGGTATTTAAATGCATTTGCACATGACTGTCTCCAGTACAAACATCAATGAATAGTCATCATCATCTTTAACATTACATGAATTACAGTTATGTGTTTTTATTGTTGTTGTTTTTTTATATAGCATTTTTCTATGGTTTCTCAGAGTTCTTGCAGATACAGACAAATCGCTGCAGTATTACTCTGAAGTGGGGCTCAACTCTTTCATCACCATTCAGTTGTCCTTCCTGCCGGACAGCGAGGTTCGAAGCACACGTGTGGCGGCCAGAAGTTTCTGCCCAGAGTTTGAACATCACGCAGAGTTCTGCTGTAACCTGCTGGTGCAGAGAGACCGAGGGGAGAGTGTCAGTCTCGCTGAACTCCTGCAAGAGGCAGTGGCCGTCTTCACCATTTACAACAGAGACACGCGCAAAAGTGAGTTAGCCTACTTGGAGAGGTATACAGATTTGTGGAGATGTCATTTTGTCATGACACACTTCTGTCAAGGTTGTTTTGATACCTTTAGGTTACAAATCACTCCACAAAAACATGACAAGCAGCCATTCATTATATTCATGATATAATCCCATGTTTCAAACTGTATGTGTGGGCGTAGTTTGTGTTGTAAGTATATAAAAAAATTTTTTTAACTAGCAGGCATGTTTTGTATGCCAGTTCAACAAATCACTGTATATTACATTAGTGTTCTGATATTATTATAATTTTTTTGGCAAATTATATTTTTTGTATACTATTCATATTTTTACAAACACATTTTTTATGTAAATCAAAGTTGTTTTTTAAACTTTTTTTTGTCTTTACACTTACCGTTTAGTATCATTTTAATGTTTACTTTTTAGTTACTAGTGTGATCACTCTATTTCAGTGCTATAAATACTATGTACTGTAATTTTCTTTTATCTCATTGTAGTGGTCGACACAACAAGACTGAAGGATGCTGTTTTGGGCACTGTGAAAATTAAGCTTGCAGATCTGATTCAGAAAAGAAGTGGTATGATTATTGTATAATAAAAATATTTATATATATTATAATTCATTTAATTATGTACAATGTTGTGCATTTAGAAATGTCACTTTTTTTGCCGTTTTATATTTTTATTTTATTTAATAATTATGTGTTTATGGTATTGAAGTATTTAATATAGTATTTCAATATTTGGTTGATTTTTATATTGTATTGTTAATTTATATACATTTATGTAGAACTGATCAAATACATTCATAAAACATTTATTTACATTTTAGTATAAACATCTATTCATTTAATTTGGAAATATTTTTGTTATTTTATTTTATTTATCTGATATGAAGGTATTAAATATTAATAGGATTTAAATGATATAATATTTAAAATATATATGTTTTTTACAGGTATATCTGGCTGGTACAGTCTCTCTCTGCCTCAGAGCACAGTGTCACCTCACAGTCCGAACTTCAGCAGGAGGGCTTGAAATCTCCATCAGTTTTTCCCATCATGCAGATAGAGAGCGAGTCATCAGTTCGGCCCGTGGACTCGGGTGGGACGTGGAGCAAGACAGTGAAGATGAGGCCGATATAGAGGAAAAAGATACTTTAGAAGAAAGTACAAAGTCTCTGGCATTATCACTTTCCATGCCTAGAGTGTGGCTGCCCATCCATTGCCTGCTGCTGCCAGGACATGAAGACTTACAGCGTTCCACCTACTGCTACTACAGATACAAACTGTACGACCAGCAGACCTCCTGCTCAGAACTTAGACATCCTGTTCCAGAAGAGAGTGACGGAGAAGAGGGTTTAGCCACAGTGGCATTTCAGGCCAGCAGAAGTGTGGTTTTGAGAAGGACTCAACCTCTGCGCTGGTACCTGAGAGAGGAAAGGCTGGAGGTGCAGTTATGGGTGGCCTTTGGGAAAGAGAAGAGAGTCCGGCCTCATAATGCTGACCGTCTGGTGGGCTCTGCCTTTGTGGATCTTTCTGCTCTTGCTGGGACCTTGAAGCACCATCAAACAATCAGCGGTAGAGTTATTTCATCTTTTTACCTGTAAAGGGGTGAAAATTTATTTTTCCCCTGGTTCACTATAATATTAGTCAAAAACTATTGTGATTTAGTTTTACATGACCATCTATATTTCTGTTTAATTTAAAGCAATAAGGGCACATATCATTTAGAGAGAGGGCTACTGAATTAGAGATTATAGATAAACTAAATTTAGATAAAATTATCTAAAATTAGATAAAATTAAAATATTATAGATAATATTTATTAATAAATTAGAAAGATTTATTATAATACTTTATAATATAATACTATGCTGGCATATTATAAAATCATTATACAGCAACAGTGTTGGCACATGATGAATTCCCCTTTATTTAACAGAAAATTGCAAGACAATAAATATTATTTAAAAAATGCATTATCGTTCAAAGTTTTGGGTCACTGATATGCTCACCAAGTCTGCCTTTATTTTATAAAAATACACTAAAAACAGAAATATTGTGAAATTTTATTACAATTTAAAATGATTAAAATATATATTTTTTCTATTTTTAACACTATGTGGCCAAAAGTATTAGGACACCTGACCATTACACCAGCAGGGACTGTAATGCGCATTCTAAATGCATAGACATTAAGGATTTGGTACCCCCTTTGCTGCTATAAACAGAAACTATGGACTGTTTCTGTGAGAATTTGTGCCCATTCATCTCATATATATATATATATATATATATATATATATATATATATATTATATATATAACATTACATCAATGTTTATTACTAAAAAGTAATAGTCACACTAATCTGGTTTTTAAACTTTATTTAGAGTGTCACAAATATTCGTAACAGGGTTGAAAAAATAGCAAATTGCATATAAAATAAAACTCAAAATGTGATGTAAAATAAAACGGCACCAAAAATATTTGGTTTTGCCATTTATCTGAAGGTTAAGAACTTCCCTTTTCTGACACTAAATTTGACCAAATTTTAAGTTTCATTCCTTATTTCATACCCAATTTATTTATTTTTTTTAAGGTGGCTCTCTCTGAAGATTTTCCATGATATGTCCTTGCATGAAATGCTCATATCTACTAAAATATTTTTGCAACATTTCATCTCCTCTGGCTAATGGTTGTTTCTCTCATGTGGTAGGTGTGTATCCTCTGTTCAAGCGCTCTGCTGTAAACCTGAGTGGTGCTGCTGTTAGAGTCCATATCACTGTGACGACAGACTCTGTACCACATGAGCCTCAAGACATTGAGGAGCTCAACTGTTCAGGAGAAGAGGAGGAGGAGGAAGAAGGCCTCCCCGCGACAGTGCTGTCTAGACCATCTCAGTCCATCAGCAAACAGCTCATCAAATCAGCCGTGAGCTCTGATTCTCCACCATCCACAGAACTCATCAATGAGGACACATTCATGGCCAACATTACTGTGGACAGAGCCATGCATCTGAGTCTGAAGGGTAGAATAACCACAGTGTTTTTTGCTTTATTCTCATTTGTAATTACCTTGACTTTGTCATTTAAATGCTGTTGTCATCCTCAGGTTGTCCTCTTGCTGAGCGGGGTGGAGGCTTGCCTAGTTGCTGTGTTTCCTACGCCACCACCGATGCCCCAGGCACAGTGACCACAGAACTGATCAAAGACAGTGACTGCCCTGTGTGGGACCATCAGCAAGAATGCCGGTAAACCCATTTAAACCCATGCAATTCACATGGACATTTTCACAAACTGTGAAACATCGTAATCTAAAAATTGTACATACTGTATATGTAAAGGTTCCATGGTAAACACATGGCTGTTTCTTGTTTTCAGACTGTCGAAGGAGCTACTTTTGGATCCCCAGCAGTCCTTGGTTTTTAAAGTTTGGCATAAAGGAGGTAATGACACGTAGCAATCATCCACAACACCCACTTTTACACAGGCAGGCACCTCTCATATTTTCTTCAGAAAATGTTTTACAAAGTATTTTCCTTTGCAGAGGTCGAGCGGGTGATTGGATTCGTGTCTGTGGACCTGTCACCACTTCTGTCAGGATTTCAGTCTGTTTGTGGCTGGTATAACATCACTGATTTCAACGGGCAGTGTCAGGGACAGCTAAAGGTGTCTGTGTCTCCTCTGAGGGCTGTACATGACCTCCGGGCACAGAGACAGACGGCCCATGAGACTGTTGCTCCAGACTCGAGTGTAAGCCATTAATGGATTTTGTTTTCTTCCTGATTTGGTGCTCAGGAACCAGTTGTTATTATCAATGTTGAAACAGTTGTGCAACTTAATAGCTTTGTGGAAACTGAAACTCTACCATTCAAAATTTTGTGTTAAGTGAGTTTAAAAAAAGAAAGAAATTAATACTTTTAGTCAGCAAGGATGCATGAAATTGATTAAAATGACAGTAAGACATTTATAATGTTACAAAAGATTTCCATTTCAAATAAATGCTGTTCTTTTGAACATTCTATTTATCAGAGAATCCTGAAAAATGTATCGCAGTTTTCACAAATATATTAAGCAGCCCAAATGTTTTTCAACATTTATAAAAATAAGGACCTTTATTAATAATTGAACATCAAAAATAATTGATAATAACAGAGCAGCAAATAAGCATATTAGATTGTTTTCTGAAGGATCATGTGACACTGAAGACTAGAGTAATGAATGTGAAAATTCAGCTTTTTATTTCCTTACAGGAATCCATTACATATTAAAATATATATATTTAAAAAAAAATGTAATTGCATTTTAATGAAAAAACATTTTACAAACAAGAGTACATATAACCATACATCTCAGGGGTAGAGAAAAAAAGTAAATAAACAAACAAACAAACAAACAAAAAATAGGCTACTGAAAGACTTTTTACAAAAAAAGCTTGTACTTGTCAAACAGCTGTTTAGTTTTCATAGCTTTCAGATTTTTACTTTAGGAAATAGTTTCTAAATATGTCTTAACATCAAATTTAAAATGTTAAATTTGGTATTTTTGCATTCCATTTGACCTTATGAATATAGTATATTAAAATATATTAAGAAAGAGAAATTTAAAAAATATTTCTATGTTTTTACTGTATCAAATAAATTCAGCCTTGGTAATAAAAATGCTTTATTATTACAAACTTTTAAAAATAAATAACCTGTTTTTCCAGCTGAAAATGTTGTCACACATGATGATGATGATTATGTCTTTTGCAGGCTCTCTTTAGTGCACTTCCACTCTGCTATCAAACAACAGCTACGTACCACAGCTTCCCCAGCCACATTAGTCGATTCTCTGAACAGAGGATCAACACACCTCCTGATCAGTTTGAAAGACTGCTTTCTGACAGGTATTTCTTTTGGGAAAATGGTATAGAATCTGTTAAATGGTATTTACCATCTGAAATAATACCTATGGGCATGTTTTGTCAGATCCAGTGTGACAGATCGCCACGACGAGCACATGGACAATGTAAGAATGTTCCATCAGACTTTGCATGAGGGTGAGAAAGCATCTGGCTCCTTCTTGGCAGGAGATCCCCACCCATCCAGTTCAACACTCTTCTCTGCCCTCAGGTAGCCCTCACACTGTCCTCTGCCTCCTAGCTGAAAGGTCAAGATGTCACATCAGATAATTATCCATGTCAAGTACAAATATCAGTTTACATACTCATCACATGTGTTCGAAATAACATTCAAAGACTGGCATTTAATGTCAGTGAAACCATGTCATAAGTAATAGTAAAGACATTGTTACAAATTATTTCTAAAGGCCATTGCACACTGAGTACGAAATTTTCGGATGCGTTTTTACGTGTTCGTCAGCCTAAAAATTCGTCACGCATAGAAACCTTGCACACCGAGTCCGATGCGTATTTATTAAACTTTTGCGAGTAAAAACGCAAAAATACCAAATGGATTCGTCAAGCAGTGAGGATGATTTTGTTGCCCTCTCTCTTATTGAAAAGAGAAGAAAGAGAAAATATTGCGTCCATCCAATCCTGAAATTGCGCAGAGAGGAAGGAGTTTCACCTCCCTATCAAGGAGTTGCGAATTCATCCCTAGCGATTCAAAATTTACTTCAGAATGTCAGTGGGACAGTTTGATGCTTTGCTAGCGATTCTGGAGCCACATATTAAAAACAAGAACACCAATTTCCGTGAACCAATCGATTCTGAATGGAGATCTGGCAGTATGTCTAAGGAATGGACACACACAAACACACACCCCGCGCGGTCCGGTTGAAGCGCTGGGCAGACAAAACAACTAGGCTGTTATATATTGTGCCCAAATAATACATTAGTTATCGAATTGGCTGCTTAATCACATCTTATTCGATCCTAAATTTCACTCTGATTGAAAGGGGAGGTTTATAAATTTCATAATCCAATATAGAGAAGAGAACATAGGCTACATGAACTGAAAACCGAAACTGAAAGCACGGCGCAAATGTGCAATGATTTGAGGACGAGCTTCCCCCGGCCCTGAATTGTCAAAAGACGTCTCAAAATGCTGGCTCTAGATGCGAAAAACACAGAAAATCGAACCCGATCCGATTAATTTTATGACGGACGAAAGTTTCGGAGGCGGTGTGCAAGCGTGATTGACATAACGTGAAGTCGAATTTTTTTTTAACGTGCGAAAATTTCGGATGCGAATTTCGGACTCGGTAATAGTAAGAAATGTTTCTAAATAGGCATAGTAGAATGATTTCTGAAGGCTCATGTGACACTGAAGACAAGTAATGATGCTGAAAATTCAGCTTTCCATCAGAAATAAATTACACTTTAAAATATATATTACACAAAACAGTACTTTTAAATTGTAATAATATTTCACAATAACAGTTTCCTTTATCAAATCAATGCAGTATTGTTGAGACTGACATGAGACATTTAAAAATCTTTTAGACCCAAACCGTTTGAACAGTAAAAAACTAAGCAAAAATATATGGAAAAAATATCTATCACGATCAGATTTTTCATTTTTTTTATGTGGACTGTCAATTCATTCCAGTTCGTCTGTCATTTTGATGACTAATGAAATGTGTGTTGCGCTTTAAGGAAAAACCTCAGCGAGTTAGATGATATTCAGAGATATTTCAGCCGGAAGTTGTCCACTCCAACATTCCCAAAGTTGAGTGAGTTGAGAGAAACTTCCAGGCCGGAAGAGCACAGAGACTCAGAGACGGACACCACACAACTCCTACTGAAGTCCAGTCAGCTGGTGGGAGAGGTCAATGACATCATTAAAGGTGAGTTGTTCTCTGTTTGTGTGATTCATGTTTAATTTAGGGGCATTTTTTAATTCAGTATTTGTTTTAAATCAGGCTTAAGTGAACACCAGACGGAAGAAGCACCAACAACCATTGAAAGATCCACCACTCCTGATGCGATTGATGTGTATGTACCCTATGGGGTTGATCAGGTGATATTATCGGAGTCTGACAGTTGTGAGACAGAGCCACACTTTCATAAAGACTCAGACATGATTTTGGAGGATGAAGATGAAGTCTCGCCCATTAGCTTTCCTGCTCGTGCTGAGATCAGACAGTCACCAGCTGCTCATGAAGATCAAAAGCTCCATCACAGCTCCAGCGATCACTCATCTGATGAAGAAGAGGATAAAGACGAGGATGAGCATGAAGAATTTGAGGAAACTTTGATACAGCCCAGAACACTCAATGAGGTCACTTCAGTCACAGACAAAACCAGTCCCTGGACCAGCCTGCTGTCTGACCCAGATATGGGATCTCTGGAGAGTCTGGAGTTACTGCAGGATCACGTTCATGACTGACACCGTCCACTCTCGAGGAGAGGAAAGAGACAGCAGAGAACTTGTTCCAGATGTTAACCCGCAGTCACTGATCGCAGAATCTCAAGGTATTGTTTCTGACTCCAATATCTGTGAAGGATCTGAAACTGATCTGGATACATTTAGGAGTGAAAACGCTATTGACACCGATCACTGGGAACAGCAGCCTTCTCCAGATGGAGACGGTGCTCTTTGTAGCATGAGTGAGGTTGAAGATTATGACCTAAGTAACAGTGGGCCTGAAGAAAGGGATGAGAAACAGAACTCGCCTCCCTCTACAGAGTCTGGTTCAGAAACGGATGATAAAAGTGTTGAGAGGAGAACAAAACCGTATCCTTCCAAGCTTTATATGACTCAAAACAGCATTTTAAAGATATATATTTGACATGCTGTTGACTACTTCAGAAAAATGTCATCATGTGCCTCTGTTTGTAAAAAACAAAACAGTTGCTTTGACACTTGCCCCATTGACTTCCATTATAAGTGAATTTACAATTGTAGTCTATGGGCAGTGTTCAAATAAAGCTGACATAGACGGGGAATATCCTTCAAACTTTTGTTTTTATTATACAATATCTTGGTTATTTTGGGCTAAACCCTTCATCGCAGTTCTGAATCTGTAGAGATTCCAAATTTCTTCTTGTCGACACACCATCTGGAGGCGTCCATGAGGGCTTTGAGGATGGCACCTGTCTTTCCATCAGCTACAACTGAATCTGTGAGTACAATAAAGCTTCAAAACAAGTTTCAATAAAGCTGCTGCTACCGTTTGGTAAAAGACTATATATTATAGATAAAACAACACTTTTTCAGATTTAATGAATGCACTTAAAGGAAAGTAGTTCACTGGTTCACAAAACTTTTGCTGATAATTTACTTACCCCCATGTCATCCAAGATATCCATGTCATTCTTTCTTCAGTTCGAAAAGAAATAAAGGACTTCAAATGAACAAATCTTTTTTTCTGTGTCATTTGGTTCATTCAACGAACTAAATTAACGAGTTGACTCGGGAAAAGATTTGTTCATTTTGATGAACAAGTTTGAACAGGAGAGTCACAAACGCACATCACAGAACAGAGCAAGGTGACCATTTGAGCTTATAAAACTTAAACTTTGTTTGTTTGTTTTAAATGAGCGATCGTTTCGCTTGATAAGACCCTTATTCATCATCTGGAATTGTTTAAAGCCCTTTAAACAGTTTGCAGTTTGCACTGAAACTGTCTTTTGGACCTTGAACAATTTGGTTCCCATTGAAGTCCATTAAATGGAGAAATCCTGGCATGTTTTCATCAAAAACCTTAATTTCTTTTCGATTGAAGAAAGAATGACATGGGCATCTTGGATGACATGGGGGTGAGTAAATTATCAACAAAAGTTTTTTTAAAAGTGAATTACTCCTTTGAGATACTTTGGTATAGTTCAGTAATTGTGATTTTATTTGTATTTTTTCTTTGTCATAGTTTTCTGTTATGAATCTGACAGAGAATATAAGTGTGAAGATTAGCCCCAGGACAATGTTATTTTAGCTTTTATTTGTTTCTAGTTTATAAGTTAGTGCCAACTTGAACTTATTTCAGATCAATGCAACATTTCTAGGTGTCATTTATTTGAAGTTTTTTAACTATTTATTTTATTTTATTTTAGCTTTATTTCAATTAACAGAAATTGGTTTAATAGTTTTAGGTTTAGTTAATGATAATAATCCGTTGATCCAGGATTTTTCTTTTTTCCCTTTTTTTTTGGTCTGTCCATTCGCCCATTCATCTGATCTCTTGTTCATATACAGTACATTCCATCTGTGCCTATACAAAAACATTTTGGGGTCATCCTAGCCATCAGTCAGTAGATATGAGTGAAGACATTTTCCAATGTGGTCCATAATGACTAACTTTTGTATGTGAATACAATCTCCAAAATAGTAAAAAAAAAATTTAAGCTGTCATGATTTGGTTATTCAAAATTCTTTCTTTTCAGGAGACTTTAAATCCTGTAAATCTATATCGAAGAATGCCTCGATCAAGACCCAGCGTCCCTCCATCACAAAGGAGTGAAGAGACCAAAAGAATTGCAAAAATATTTGCTTCAAAATTTACAGAAGGAAGTTAGTACATTCTTCTGATTCATGTGTGCTTGTTATTATTTTTTTTTGCATGTAAAGTATGTGAATTTTTGATGCTTATTTATTTTCGTACGTAATGCAATATGGCTTTTTAACAGGAATTTTGGATAATGAAAGCATTAAAAAATGTGTTTGTTTACAGTAATAAACTATTTTTGTAATAAATAATTTAGTATTTCCATACACGGGTGATTGTTTTTAAGGTCCCGTTCTCGCTGTTTAGTTTGACGTTGTCAGTTGTCTGTGGCAGGTAAAGGCTGTCAGACGGAGCTGCTCAAAGGCTTGAAGCATTTAGCTGACAGATGAGAAAATTGCCCAATTTGAGCTGCGGCAGACAATAGCACATACTGACAGTGATGTAACCAAAGTATTATCCAGAGACAAAAGAAGCCAACGGTCAGACAAAAGCCTCTCTTTAACCTCTCAGCCTGTTTAATGAGCTCTAATTAGAGAGATGAGTCTGATCAAGGAACTGGATCTCATACTGACCTTCTTTTAAACCAGATGAATCAATTGACTGACTCGAAGCCGTAGAGAATGGCAGCAAGACTAGACTGGCTAAATACAATAGATGAGAACTATTAACACACACCAGTTATTAACAAAGGTACCTACCTAGTGTGAATCCTGAATTAATAAATAATTAAATTACCAGTAGTTTATGGCTTTGATAATAGATATGCAATATTTACTTATATTTTTTATGGTGGTATGTGTTTTGTTTTTTTACTAATATGTAAAAATGTATATTTGGAGACCAGGCCAGTCATTGACTGATTTTAATTAGACACATTTCTGAAATGAAACAGACTTTAATTTTATTCCAAATTCACAAAACTATATTGTTTTTTACAGAGTTCCCAGATCACTACAGCTTTATTAGGGCTTCTGGTGAATGTTAGGTTGAATCTTGTCGAGTGGCTGTAAAGCAGCATGTCTTTGTGGCCATCGGTGAGTCTCGGGGCACTTACAAAACCCTTGTTTATGGCTCGGTTCATTTTTGGATATCAAAGTTGGAGCATATATCGGATACAGCCATGATGCTTTAGAGGAGGAAAGATATGATGTCGAGATAAATGCGGATACTGGAAACCAGGCATTAAGAGAACCGGATAGATGCCACTGAAAACATTGATCGGTGACTCCTTGAAGTCTGGATGATACCCGAGACGGGAAAAATCAACATCTTGGTTGTATATTTGTGCTTGTAGGATGAGGTTCTGGATCTTTCTCGGCTTGAATAAAATGTCGATGGCATAACGTCTGAGAGTTTTGAAGCGTCTCCACAAAATCTGTCAGCAGAAGTTTTCCTTCTGTGAATTTTATCCAGAGATTCTGAAGAGTGGAAGACAGAAATCTCAATCAAGCTTTGAAATGATAGATGAATGAAGTCTGTTAAATCTGCATTTCATGAATCATATCTCAGATGTACCTCAGATCGACTCAAGGAATGATTGGTCTTCTCCTTAAGAAGCTTATGAATCGCTCTAAGGCTGAGTTTCTGTCGTAAAGATTCTGCATGTGGCACAAGTTGTACAGTTGGATAAAACTGTCATATTACAAGCATAACCTCATCACACAGAAAACTTACCCAGCTTTCTCTGTTTGCGTCGCATTGAAGACACCATTTGACCAAGAATCTGGTACTTTTCAGCTAAGAGAATTTTAGATTTGTTCAGATGCGGCTGGTGCGCTAAATTCTGCTCTGCGAGCCAACAGTTGGATGCCATCAAGATCACTTTACACCTCTGAAGATGCTGTAACTGCAGGCAAGTCCTTTAGATCAACCAAGTCATGCACAATGTACACATTTTTTTGTTGTTTTTTTTTACATTTTAAATCATTTTGGTGTGGATTATTTCATTAGTCATATAACAAAATTACTATATAATATTATTATTAGTATATGAAATCACCCCCCAAAAAAACAGATTCCGCATTCTTGACTGAGTAATTGTTTGGTACCTTTGAATTGATCCTGACAGTTTCTCGCATCCTTTCCTCATCTTCCAGGAGCTCCAGAAGCTGAGCAGTGTTCAAACACTTGAGATAGTCCGAATTTAGCATTAGATCCCCTTCATGAGGCATTGCAGCCTATATATAAAGATACTGCCTCACACCCAGGACATGAGCTACTGATGCTCTGAGGTCATGGTGCGGTTGTACATCTTGTAATATGATCACAAGCTCCGGAGGGATTTCTGACCTTTCACTGGAGCCAACACAGAACTACTCATTCTTACACACTTTAGAAGTGTAGATGAGGCCATGCACAAAAACATAAATCAAGACCTATGTTGGCCTTCAGCACCTTGGACAGCTCTAGACTATTTCAAAAAATAAATAACCTTAGAAAAAGTTTCAAAAGTACTACTTGTATTATTTGTCTTTGACTGTTTAGATATGAGTTATTCTATGAAATGTGTAAATAATTTTCTGTTATGACTGGTAGATTTTTTTATCATCATTTACACGTTTCGTAGAATGAAACCTGTATAACTCATATCTAAACAGTACAATATTTATGCATGTATTTAGGCGTTTCCAAATTCCCTTTGCAAATGTGCGCATTTTTATTGGAAAAAATATAAAACAACCATTTCTAACCCTATATTGAAATGGATTATGGTCAACTCTGTTTCCATTTTATTTTCCCCTAATTTACATATAAACAAAACTCATAATGACATCATCATACTTTCGAGAAGTAAACACAGCAAGAACAATAAAGTGTTTCCTCTTTGTGGCATTTTATATTTAATTTTGTATTATTTATTCCAAAAGAGTTTGACAATATATTGCCACCCTGTTACGGTGATTTTCTCTTTAAACAATCTAAATAGTTATTTTAAAGCCCTCTTCCTAATAAGACCACATGTAATAATGGCCAAATGAATTCTAAAACTATCAGCATGGTTATCGTCAACCCTGTTACTTTGCATTTAGTTATATTCAAACATATTACTTTTCATTAATTTAACTTAAAATTTAAATTTGACCTTTTTGAAATATTGATTGAATGACACTTCTGCTATTATTTTCCAAACAAGGAGAGGAAAGTATTAAGGACACGGCAAATACCTTCTAAAACTCGCAGAGCTTGAAATGCCGTATAAAAGTGTCTTTGTTTTGGTTTAAATACAAACTTGCTGTCCAGTATCACTTCTTTTATGAGGTTACGCAACACTTGATCTTCTTTCCCACCCGATAAACTGTCTCAAGTTTATATCACGTTAATCCTAAATCCTGTTATACTTTGACTTCAAGAGATCCAAGCACTTAGCCACTTAGCCATGCAACAGGAATAACTTGCCGTACTTGTTGTGTTCACACCATAGGTTCTTACCCAGGCATTACCACACATGCCCCTCATGACGTAGCTCAGCTCATTGATTGCTGTTGTTCATGTCCTTTCACTGACTGCAGCCAGTTCCCCCAATCAGTCTTTTGGACCAGATATAGCCACAGTAGACTAAATGTGTCCATGCTAGCTAATCCTCTTTGCTTTTGTGATCCCAGAGAGTCTGGAGTCCTCCGGGCTTCAGAAACTCAAAGGTGTTTTCTGCCTGATGAGTGGAAGAGCATGCAACACTATGGCTGGCGATACACATTATTGTTGCTCTATGTAAGTAATTACAACCCCTATACATACTGTAAGACAAACTAGAAACCTGTACAAATAATGCTTTCTTGATTGAGGTCACCCACTTATGCAACATTTCATACATGCCAAATGCTTTGTAGTTGCATAAATGTGTGTTGTATACAAAATAATACAATTGTTTAATTTGTTGATTATATACGATGTATGTAGGCTAGCAATGAGGTTAGACCGGAATGTTTTATGTAATGTTTTTAGGATTTTATTAAGGTGAAAATCAGTGTTATTTTAATTTGAATTAGATTTTGTGTTTTTATTTTAGTTTTAGTGATTTTTCTGTTTTTTTGTTTTATGTGGTTTTTGTCTAGTTTAGTCTTCATTATGCTAATAGGCTACTTAAACTTAAACTGGATGATAATAAATGTTGCTTGGGCTGAAATAAATAAGTTAAAACAAAGGTTTTAGTTGTCCATGAATCAGAGGGCCACAAATTTGATTATGGTTTTGGACCATTTTAGCTTACATTATTGTGCCTCCCCATTAATGAAGCAATTATTCAAACTATTTTACACTATATATTTCTCTGTTTTATCGAAGAAAAACAGTTATTCTAAATATATTTAGCGGTGTTCATGTAGCAATCGCTTTTTATTGCCAATGTGTGAAGTTGCGAGCTTATAACGAAACTTAAAAAAACGAGACCTTCCTAGGTTGTCTATGAAAGCATGTAGATAGATTTTTATGTGAAGGACTCCACATGTTTTTGCCGGGAAAATGAGAAGTATGCGCGCTCCCGAGAGCATCACTTCCGCTCAATCACACAAGTGAATGTTTTCTAATGTCCAGGAAAATGCCGATTGTCAAGGTGTCATGCAAAGAAAATTGGGTAACGTTTCACAATAATAGTACATAAATAATCATGTAGCCTAGTAATAGGCTACCTAAATTATTAATTACTATAAACTAATGAGTCAACACATGTAACGTTACTAATGTGGAACTAACCTTAACTGCGATATGAGTCATAGCTATCCTGCATGAATATACCATCCTAACTATGTTAGTGGCCTACATGCTTGTTAATTGTGTTAATTAACACTTCGGGGTAAACTAAATCAAACTTGCTCTAAAAAAGAATTAAAACTATAGTCTATAGTCTCAAATATACTTATTCAAACTACAACAGCGTAGGCTAATGTTTAATCTCCTCGTCTGACGACATGATGTCTGTGAATTGCAGAGTTGGCAAAAACACATCCACATCATCGCTACGATCAGATGCTTATACTTAACTCCTGTGTGGTTACCATTTTATTGTGTTTATTTTGTTTTTGAGAGGAAGTGTTACATATCCATAAACGTCCCTCTCTGCAGCGTCTAGATGTTCGTTAACAATATGTCGCTCCAAAGGTATTTCCAACTTATTTTTACTACAAAGCAAAGAACAAAAATTAACTTGGCCTTGAGTACATCGGGACTTAGAGCTATATCAAGCCTTCGTTATGTGTACACCAGTGCCAACACGAGCAGTAGTGCTAGCTGCAGTTCACTTAGCAGCCACCGGTATTGCTAATAACAAGGGTTTCTGAATTCTTCATACATTATTAGCCCTTTTAACCCTGAGATGTGACCTTTTTACAGTCTATGGATGTGGCTCAACATGTTTAACAAGACAAGCTCTGTTGTCTACAGAGAACAATGTGTTTGGGCTTGTGAAATGGCAGTAAGTGTGCTTGTTATTGCTGTCAAACTCATCTCTCATCTCTTTCTGCTGTACAGTTGGATGTTGTTGTGGATTCTCTGAAGAACACTGGACTCTCTGATGTCCATTGAGATGTGTCCTTTGTTATAAGCAGCTCAGACTGAGACAGGACAGTCATGAGCGCTGACACAGCTAACAGGGTGGATCCGGACCCTGATTATCATGCTGAACTGTCCGACATGGTAGCAGCCATGAACAGAATGACCCCTCCAAATGGATTCAGGACCACCCCACATCGCCTCAATCTCTCGGATCGCAAGATGTCTCTGCAGGAGCGGTCGAGTTCTCAGAATGGCTTCACCCCACGAATAGCCAGAAGACCCACCATTGAATCGAAGCGGGTGTCCATCTCTGATGGTGATGTGAGTTAGGCATGAGATTTTAGACTTTCGCAGCATATTTTACCTCAGGCCATCAATGAGGATGTTCAGCAAAATATGGCATTGGTACTGAAACTTATTATACAATATCAGATTTTCACTACATGATTATTGTGGCCAAAATAATTCAGGGTGTTATCACAATTTCCACACTGAAAAAAATCTGGTGTATAGGATTTACTTTGAAACAAAGTCTCTGAAGTTACTAGTAAATGTCATATACAAAGAAATGGTTTTACATTGAATTATACATGAAGTTTTGTAGTAGAAATACTGAAATTGGCTATTATCTAAAACAGATCATTGTAGTACGTTTATAACTTATTTTGATAATAGCCTATTTCAGTTTAAATAAACAAACAATGCTTTAACTTTTCATTAATCTTTAACTTCATTGTTTTAAGTTTATTTTGTGTCTTTTCTTATTTGACCAATGATTATCACAAATTATGAGTGAAATGGTATATTTTTTTAATATTGCTATATTTATGACACCCCTAACAAACATACTCTTCTACCTACAGGACTGTGTCCAGCTAAACCAGTACAAGTTAAAGAGTGAGATAGGAAAGGTTGGTTATTCTACTTAAAATCCTATATTGTTTTATGATTGGTTAGCAAGCATAAATATAAACATTATGTTATCTTTTTTAACCTTCCTTTTTTACCCAGGGTTCATATGGGGTGGTCAGATTAGCATATAATGAAGATGATGACCAGTATTATGTAAGCAAATGTTGTAAAAGTGTGTTCTTTTTTTGTCAGCCTTTAATCATAACATGATCATTTGTAACATATATATTAAAATGTTATTTAGAATGACTAAATGGTTACAAATTGCAATAAAATGGCAGGATTTATGATAATACAATATAATCATTTATTGCAGGCTATGAAGCTGGTATCCAAAAAGAGGTTAATAAAGCAGTTTGGATTCCCACGTAAGCAATACTCATTTACATTTAAAGGGATACTCCACTTTTTTGGAAATAGGCTCATTTTACCACTGCCCCAGAGTTAAACAGTTTGGCTTTTACCGTTTTCGATTGTATTCAGCCGATTTTTTGATATTTAGAAGACTATCAGTAACCACACAGTTTCTGGTTTCATTGACTTCCATAGTATATTTTTTTCCTACTATGGAAGTCAATGAGACCAGAACGGTCTGTTACTAATATTTTCTAAATATCAGAAAATCGGTCTGAATGGATTTGAAAACGGTAAAACTCAACTGTATTAACTCTGGGGAGTGGTAAAATGAGCCTATTTCCAAAAAAGTGGAGTATCCTTTTAAACTTTTTCTCTTCGTCCCATGTCTGCAGTACATTAATAGTAACTTGTGATGGTTGTGTAGGGCGACGTCCTTCCAGAGACTCCACTGGCTCACAAGAGAATCTTTTAAAGCATTCTGGCCTGTTGGACCAAGTATATAAAGAAGTCGCTATTTTGAAGAAACTTGACCATCTTAATGTTGTTAAATTAGTTGAGGTGAGTTAGATCCGTACTGTTTCTTACAAAGTCAAATTGTAGTTACTTACTTGCTATAAAGTATAACTGAATCTGTCCTGTGATATTTAACTGCAGGTTCTCGATGACCCGGCTGAGGATAACTTGCACATGGGTGAGTAATTCTGTCAGTCAGCTCAGCAATCTGCGATATAGAAGACTTTGCTTTTAAAGGCCATTACACACTGAGTCCGAAATTTGCATCCGAAATTTTCGCAGTTTAAAAAATAAATACGACCTCACGTTATGTCAATCACGCTTGCAACACTGCCTCCGAAACTTTCGTCCGTCATAAAAAAAATTGAATTGGCTTCGATTTTCTGCGTTTTTCGCATCTGTAGCAAGCAGTTTGAATGGTGTTTTGACAATTCATAGCCACTGAATATGAAAAACGTGGTAGCAGCATTCCTTTTACAGTCCAGTTACCCATGAAAATACTATGTACTTATTTTAGTAACTACAATTACTGGGTAATAACTAGTAATAACCCTGAACCTACCCCTGTTCCATGTACTTACCTTATATTAGCCAGTACTTTCTAGGTAAGTACACTGTAAGTACTGAACTGTAAAAGGAAGCGTTACCAAAAACGCATACGAAAAATTTGGACTCAGTGTGCAATGGCCTCTTTGATCTGTTTTTCTAATTGTTCTTTGTGTCCTTTTCTCAGTCTTTGAGTTGGTACCTAAAGGGTGAGTATTTTGACCTACAGTTCACAGCCACACTGTATGATAATTACATTATTTCCTTGATATTTGATATTTCTCTCATAATTTGTGTCACATGACCCAAGTCCAGTGATGGAGGTCCCTACAGACAGTCCGCTAACAGAAGAAATGGCCCATTTCTACTTTAGGGATGTCATCCTAGGCATTGAATACTGTAAGTTTCCCTTGTCTAGGGTATTTTATATAGTCTTGTATTTGTCAAGTGGCTTTTATAAACTGAGGTTTGGTGCTATCTTTGTTTTATTTTTTAGTGCACTATCAAAAAATCGTACATAGAGACATCAAACCCTCAAATCTGTTGCTGGGGGAGGATGGGCACATCAAGATAGCAGATTTTGGTGTCAGTAACGAGTTTGAGGGGAATGATGCTCTCCTGTCCAACAGTGCAGGAACACCAGCTTTCACGGCACCCGAAACGCTGACTGATCGGGACCTGAGATTCAGTGGAAAGGTTAGAAGACTTCTAGAATATTCTGGTTTACATACAGTTGAGACATTGATTCTGTATCATTTACAATCGACTCTCATTGGATTCAGGCTCTAGACATATGGGCAATGGGAGTGACGCTATTTTGTTTCGTATATGGAAAGGTAAGACATTTACCTTTGAATTTACACTACAAACACTAAGGCTAATTATTCAAATACAATATGTTAATATTTTGTTGTGCAGTGTCCTTTTCAAGATGAATACATCTTAGGCCTGCATGGAAAGATCAAGACTATGGCAGTGGAGTTTCCAGACAAGTGAGTCGCAAACATTGATAATAAACCATTTTACATACATTTACATATTTGGCAGACGCTTTTATCCCAAAGCGACTTACATTGCATTCAAGCTAAAAAAAAAAACTTCTTGGGAATCAAACCCAGTTTGGTGTTATTCACACCATGCTTTACTGTTTGAGCAACAGGATGGCTTTTCTGAACCATGATAAGAAAACATGCAGTCAAACAAAACTCTTTTCACCACAGAGTAAAAAAAGGTAATTGTGACTTTGTTTATCTCATTTTTTAATCCGAATCAAGTCGCAATTACCTCAAACACCGCTTTCATGCTGGAAACATGCTTCCATACTAATTTATTCAGAATTCGTCTTTGTATTAACTACAGTCACAATAATTGAACTAAAATTGTATCTTTTTTTATATATATAAAATGGATCTTTTTGGTGCTGGATGCTTATTAGTCAATACAGTGTTTCAAGTTTACACATGTCTTCTTGTGAAAGAGTGGCACTTAATGAAAATGCTTAAAAAATGTTTTAATGTTTTTATTATATTAATATATAGCCAAGCCATATAATATAGCACAGAATCTTGTTGCTCAATAGAATATATGTGACCCTGGACCACAAAACCAGTCCCATGGGTACATTTTTTATATACATCAATAATTTATGGAGAAAAATTATTACCTTTCCATTGATGTATAGTTTGTCAGGATAGTACAATATTTGGCCAGTATACAACTATTTGAAAGTCTGAATTACTGAGGCTGCAACAAAAATTTAAACATTGAGAAAATCTCTTTAATGTTGTGCATTTATTTTCGTGATTGTGCTGTATTAACTCACAAAAATAATTTTATATATATTTACGGTAGGAAATTTACAAAATATCTTCATTGAACATGATCTTTGCTTAATATCCTTATGATTTTTGGCATAAAAGAAAAATCCATAATTTTGACCAATACAGTGTATTATTGGATATGCCACAAATTTACCCATGCTACTTCTGACTGGTTTTGTGATCCAGTCACATATAGCTTTCCAATACATTACTATATGTGCACCAAAAGTTATTAAAAATGGTTGCATTTATTTAATGAAAAATACAGTAAAATTAGTAATATTGTGAAATGTCATAACAATTATTTTGATTTATTTCTGTGATGCAAAGCTGAATTTTCAGCATCATTACTCCAGTGTTCAGGGTCACATGATCCTTCAGAAATCATTCTAATATGCTGATTTTCTGCTCAAGAAACATTTCTTATTATTGTCAATGTTGGCAGCAGTTTTGTGAAAAACGGCAGTTTTTTTTTCATGATTCTTTGATGAATAGAAATTTCAGAAGCCAAGCATTTTTTTGAAATAGAACCAACAATGTAAAAGTCTTTCTTTTTTTTCATGGATAAAAGTGTAAGGTTAAGTGCTCCTTATTTACTCAGTTCATTTGAAACTCCCCATGTAATTCGTTTTGTATTATATGCACAGGCCTGTGATCAGTGACGGTTTGAAGAATCTCATTACCAGAATGCTGGACAAATCCCCAGAAACTAGAATCACATTACCAGAAATAAAGGTAAAATCACAATCAAAGATTGCTGAAGAATTTAAAAATGTTCATTTCAGTATTACTCTGTGTAATCTGGTCTCTGTGGGCAGCTGCACCCATGGGTGACGCTGGATGGCACGGATCTCCTGCCCCTGGAGGAGGAGCACTGCACAGTGGTGGAGGTCACTGACGAGGAGGTGCAGAACTCTGTCAAACTAGTTCCCCGCCTGTCTGCTGTGGTGAGTACATCTGAGGAAAAAAACAAGGAAAGGGTTATTTTAAAGATTTAGTTCACACTCACAAATGTTTTCAAAATTATTTTTACAAAATTTAGGATTTTGCCATCTATCAAGTTGGCAAACCAATAATAATTTAAAGTTTTATTCATGCTGCATGCTTTTGAAAGAAGACACTTTTGCCCAAAAAGGCTGCATTTATTCTGATGCAAAAAGACATTAATAACAGAAGAAATAGCTTATTGTGTTGTCAGGTTTTGATGTTGAGGGAGGAGGGGAGAACTGATGGGCTTTTATTCAGAGACAGAGAATAAATAGGGAAGCGAACAATGAGGATAACGAGGGGAGGACATGTGGGGTAATTGAACTATAATCAGGTAATGAGGAGGCCGGAGTCAAGACACTAAACAGGAGCACATTGCACACAGAAGCAAACATGACAGAAGCCATTTGGCCTGTTGAATAACACTACCTGAACAATCTCTGAACAAGGTCCTGTTTACACCTGGTTTTAAGATTGGAATCAATACGTGGATCAAGGTCCTGTTTACACCTGGTTTTAAGATCGGATCATACGTGGATGATGCTAAGTACAGGTGTAAACTAGGTTTCAAAGTTTTTAGCTTGTCACTTTCAGAGGTAGTCGAAAACACATCCGACCGGACTCATGTGGTCGATTGTGTTCGAACAGCCACTAAAGGCCGCCTACTCTCCACATACTCACCAGCCCATTCTCATCCCAAGGCGTCATAGGCCCTGTCCCAAATGGCACACTCCGGACTTGTGGACTTCCTCAGAGTCCACACTTCGGTTACGTAATGAAGTGCAGACCTATAGTGCCCTTAGCGCGAGTCTTCGAGGGCGCATTAAAAGGTATTTTTGGGACAGACTCGATCGTCACGCCGGAAACAGGAAGACGGTCTGGTTGTTGCATAGACAGTATAAGTACAAAAGCAGGATTTATTTTATTTTCTCAAATCTTATGTCCATGTGAAATACGCAGCCTGCTTTTAAAGTTCTATAATTGTATATGCCACCTGGGCATTACAATAGATGTCATGGTTATGTAAATTATATAAAAGTTGTAAATAATAATACATAATGTTCAATTTTAACACAAAATGAAAATGAGTTTAAGAAAAATGTATAGATTTCAATATTCATAATACGTTTATGACTCAGTAAAGCCAATACATTTGGTTCTATTTATGTAATGAATCATATAATGCGATCGTATTATTTAACACTCTTTTATTATGTTTGACATATCAACCACTGGTCTCTAAAGGTCGAATAGACTGTACAACTGGTCAAATGTACGCCTATGTCATAACCATAATGATACTTACACCTTTAATATTTTATCTTTACAATCCGTGAGTGAAATCTCCTCCCATCTGTTGTCTGATTGGCCTTTTGCAAGGATTCCTGGGTAGTTAAAGTGCGTGGAGCCTGC